>APFE031099940.1:131719-151909 GCA_000404065.3 Pinus taeda
AGATATCGCTGATTTAAAATCAGCTATTTTATCAGAATTTTTGTGACGACGAAACTGTTGCAGCACGAATCTGAGATCTCAGAGTGCCCAGATAAGGATTTCCATCACATGGGAAGATGCAAAATGGTCCTTCTGCTTCGAAAAACAGGTTATAATAAATATTCTGAGTTATATTGGCCGAGTTATGTCCATTTTAATTCTGGAGCAGCATTCAGAGTGGGTTTCCATTGGAGACGTGCCCTCCCACCCCACTTTAGTAGGCACTTGCTTCACATTCATCAGTTTCAACATAGCAGTATTCGACTTGGGTTATTTGGAGACGTGCCCTCCCACCCCAGGCTATGTAGGCACCTGCTACTTCATCAGCAACCAACATCATGGTTATGGGTCAACCGCATAAAATCCTTGTCATTGAAGTCCATTTGCTAGGCCGCACACTGTTACAATCACAGTTGGTCACAAGCATTACAGGGTATCTCTATCCTCGGATCTTCATTTATCAGGGTTTTGGGTTAACCACATAAAACCCTTACCTTCAGTGGCTCTTCATATTCAACAAAGGCTTCGCAGGAGGGAACTTTACACAATGGGGACCATTGCTTCTTAAGGAGGGAGGAATAATCCGAATGGAAAATGGCATCAACCCATGGTACTCATCCACCCATATTATTCATTGACCCATGGAATTTACCCATGGTATTGTAAATGGCATCCGCCTGTGGTATTGTAAAATCCACCATGGTATTCATTCACCCATGGAATTTACCCGTGGTATTGTAAATGGCATCCGCCCGTGGTATTGTAAAATCCACCCATGGTATTCATTCACCCATGGAATTGACCCGTGGTATTGTAACTGGAAAATACTATAAGTAACAAGTCACATTTTGTAAAAGGACAGATTGTCCGCCACAATGTAGCTTTTACAATTCAGAGGCATGTAGCCACACATCTCTTCTCAGAGATAAGCTACCATTACCTTAGCTGGTTTATTTCCACTTTGGTTTTAATAAAAAGTTTCTTTGTGGTTTTGTTTATTGGGCATTCTCATATTTTTCTTCTGGTAATTTCAAATTTTCAGATCTTGGGGTCTTTCCCCCAAGATCCATTGCAAGTTTTCAGATCTTGGGGGTCTCTCCTCCCAAGATCCATTTTGATATTTTAGATCTTGGGGGCCTCCTCCCAAGATCCGGATCATCCTCATAGCTTATGTTCCTACAACATGACAACATGACACCCTTTGGTTGCAAGGATTGGAGTGGTTTTTGAGGTGCATGTAGAATTTCCTTGAAAATCTGCAACTGTTATGATGAACAATCTCAAAACTACAAACTAGTTTCTTTTCACTAAAACACATAATTTCTCTACTTCAAATTTGCAGTGGAATAGAACATAATTAAAGACACACTCACACATAATCAAACACATTGTTTTTCTAGGGAACCCAAGTGGGAAAACCATCTTCTTGATTATTGAGAATTTATTAAAGAAAATTGAGCATTAGATCTCTTACAATACAACGGTTTCAATTTGAAAGACACACTTGTCTTTCTTGCTTAATATAAGCTTGAAACCTATGTAAGAATTTTGATCTCTGCATCCTTTCCTAGGCTTGTTCACTTTCTCTCACAAGCTCCACACACAATCTTATGCTTCCTATTGTTTGGTCTCACCAATTCGTGCTCACCAAGAAATAATTAAGCTTGTGCCTTCGTTCCTTCTTTTAAAGGCAATTCCAATGGTTAAAATTAGTGAGTTTCTAGTTAAGGAATTGAACTAGAGCTTTTCTAGTTAACAAAAATCAATAAAACTAGTTAACTGGATCGTCCTAAAATTTAGGAGGCTAACTCCTCTTAAGCTTTCAGTTCTGAATTTAACTCACACTAGAAAATCAAGAACTTGAATTTCAATTTCAACACATCAGTTAACTACATCCTAACTCATCCTAATTTTTAGAGATTGATTCCTAAATTATAGAAACTTGAGTCAGGCACAAGAAGGAACTCATTCTAGCTCATATGATTAAGGCACAAATCAAGGAACCCTTTTCTCGCTAATATTTTCAACACTCCCTCTTAGCGAGAAGGTGTTCTTGGAAGAACCTCGTCCACATGTCTGTCTCCAACACGACAATGTTCTCCATTGTTGCAACTGCTCCCTCTGAACTAGAAGGCTTCCCTACTTTCTTTTGTGGAACCTACTTTAAAGACCTGTTCTTTCCCACCATGCTTTGCGAGTCCATAATCTACCACTATCAATTATCACAACTCCTTTTGTGTCATTAAACTTTGGCTCGCTGATTTTCCCACTAGCAGCCTTCTAACTCCATCAAGAAGTCTGCACATAGGGTCTTCTAGATCTGCCTTGAACTAGGGATCCATAAATCTACTTCCTAATAGTCCATGGCTCCTTTCATGCATACTGTACTTGAGGTCTTCAAGCTGCTGCATATTGCATATGAAAGTCATTGTTCACAACTATGTTTGTGAATAGTGTTCAACCTTCTAGATTTGCCCTGTCTCTGTGACATATCAACGACTACTGTAACTCTTCTTAGGGCTTTCATATCTTCCCACATACAATCACTCCTTGACTGATCTATGACTTCTAAAACTAGCCCTCTTATCTCTGATTTGTCAAACACCAAAATAGTGAACTAGGGCAACAAAACCAACCCACTTGACTGCTCCAAAATTCAATCCTTAGGGTATCAAAATACATCCCACTTGTTGTGACAATTCTGCCACTTGTCCACAACACTTAGGGCAATTAGACAACCACTAACATGCCTCCAACACACTGTACATAGGCTGCTACAGAATTGGTGTTCAATAATTTGAACAACCCTCATCACCTAACGTGCAATCAACATAAAACTTGGAAGAAAAACCTCCTTCTCCTTATGTGAGATGCACTTGTCATGATCCTTAAATCTATCCCAACTACTCTGATACCATGTATAATTTCCTTGAAATTCTACCACTGTTATAGTGAACAATCTGAAAACTGAAAAGTAGTTTCTTTTCACTAAAACACAAAATTTCTCTACTTCAAATTTATAGTGGAATAGAACAAAATTAAATACACATTCACACATAATTAAACACATCTATTTTTTAGGGAATCCAATTGGGAAAACCCTCTACTTGATTATTGAGATTCTAATGAAGAAAATTGAGTGTTAGATATCTTACAGTATAATTGTTTCAATATAAAAGACACACTTGCCATTCCTGTTTAATTTGAGCTTGAAACTAATGCAATAATTTTGATGTCTGCTTCCTTACCCAAGGAATTCGTCCTTATCCAATTCCAACAAGCCTTTTCTAGGTTTGTTCACCTTCTCCAACAAGCTCCACACACAACCTTGTGCTTCCTAGTGTTTGGTCTCACCAACTCGTGCTCATCAAAACAATGATTAAACTTGTCCCTTAATTCCTTCTTTTAAAGGCAATTCAAATGGTTAAAATTAGTGAGTTTCTAGTTAAATAATTAAACTAGAGCTTTTCTAGTGAACAAAATTTAACATAACTAGTTAATTGGATCCTCCTAAAATTTAGGAGGCTAACTCCACTTAAGCTTTCAATTCCCAATTTAACTCACACTAGAAAATAAAGAACTTGACTTTCAATTTCAACACATTAGTTAACTGCATCCTAAATCGTCTTGATTTTTAGGGACTGATTCCTAAATTATAGAAACTTGAGTCATGCACAAGAAGGAACTCATTCTAGCTCCTATGATTAAGGCACAAATCAAGGAACCCTGTTCTCGCTAATATTTTCAACAGTGTGAAGGTTATAAAGTTTGTCCCTTCAGCATGGCATTGCGCGACCCGTAAGGTGACATCGATATTGTAGCCTGACATGTCACGCAAAGCAACATATTCCTTCCACATTCCCGAACTCCTCATATTGGCATTCCTTTGCACCTCTCGTTACAATTGCTAATTATTCTTTTATGGTGGTTAAATTGAATTTGCACTAGGGATATAATATGAACTCATTGACTTAATGAATGCCTTTCACATAATTGTGGAAGTTATTGATTATTGCAGACTACTATTTTAGATCAGAAAATAAATAACATATGTTCTAGATTTATTAAAAATAATAAAATCACATCATAATGTGACACTATTCCAACATGGTGGTATAAAATAATTGTTATATTATTGTTATAATATAATAAAAAAAAATGAAATGTATTAATTATCCTTGTATGGTGTTGAAATTGCATGTGCATTAAGGATATGAACCCATTGACATAATAAATTCCTATTGAAGAATCTAGGAAGTTACTATTTCAAGCTTTTATTTAGTTTTTTTTTTTAAACCAAGAGAGTGCATGGAACATGGCATTTGTCTTTGAGAAGTCTAAGGTTGACTTGAGGGAGTGTTGAGATGCTCTTAGACTTAATCATTCACATATATGCTAGATAGGTTAAGCCAATTTTGAACTTATAATTCGGTTTTGAATTTAGATGGTCACATATTGTTTAAAAATGCTTATGAATAGACTAAATACATAGGAAAACAATTGAATAATAAGACTATTGCATTAACAAGGATTGTAAAATCATACTTATATGTTCGGAAAATGGAGAAGGCAACCCATCCCACCACTTCCAAGGAATGAAGATTGCACACACCCTTATGTTTATACATATTGTAAGTTCTGAGTTGCACATAAACTCTTCCAAAGTCATGAGCTAGAAGCACTAAGAGGGAGTAATTGCTCAAGAGAAAAAAGAAAATGAAACCGCAATGCAGTAGAATCGAAGGAGAGGAAAGTGTAGAGTTGTTTCTAATATATATATATATATATATATATATATATATTATTATATTTTCCAAGAAAAAAAACGAACTTTTTATTACTATAAAAAGTTGCATATACATTCTACAGCTTCTATTGCTGTTATAACTGTGTGGGCCTGCATAATATTGTTCAAAATCTGAGCTTTTCCTCTTCGTGGGAAGAGATCAGCTCCCAAAAAATAGTTGTCATGGTTCTTCCTGATATCTGGAGTCTATCCTTTTTTC
Organism: Pinus taeda; assembly: GCA_000404065.3. Taxonomy (NCBI): domain Eukaryota; kingdom Viridiplantae; phylum Streptophyta; class Pinopsida; order Pinales; family Pinaceae; genus Pinus; species Pinus taeda. The sequence continues at coordinate 136,765 of APFE031099940.1, forward strand.
TTTTTCCGGGCTTCCTTTGTCATGGAAAAAACGCCCTTATACAAAAAAGATACATATACATTGCAACAAAAAGCCTGATACATGTTCCTATTTCAGCTGTGTTAAAAAAAAACCATAAAAACAAAATAGAGTTTGTTGATCCGCCATGTTTCCTGTTATGCGTTTGGAGCATATGGAGGCTGGTCCGAAACATGGTTTTCCCCATTTTTTTCTTCCACTATTCTCCAGCTGCCCAGAGCTTGTTCAATACCGTCTTTAGAAAGTTTGTCTGCCATATCATTTCGTTCCCTGTATATATGATGAATGGAAAAAGAATTAAAAGATAATTTCAGATGGTGAATTTCTTCTAGGAGAGGTTGCAAAACATAATTATGACAGCTGCTAAGACCCTTTATCCATTTGATAACATTTAAAGAGTCCCCAAAAATCTGAACTATGAGGGTGTTTTTGTGAATCAGCCAGCATAAAAGAAGCTTGAGGGCAGATAGTTCGGCATAGTTATTCGATCCATTCCCCAATCCTATGGAGGCTTTTAGAATGTGGCTATTGTTTAAATGGATAACTATGCCTGCGCCAGCTTTATTATTCCAGGAGGCTCCATCAAAGTAAGCCCAGGGCACTCCTTTCTTAATTTGTTCCTCTTCCACCTTCTGGGGTTCCTTCTCTTCCTCTGGTTCTGGGATATTTGTATATATATATAAACATTGTAAAACAATTTGTTCTGCTTTTGTTTCTTTCTCCTGAAAGATATTTCTATTTCTAGCAATCCAAATGCCCCAGCAAATGATTGGAGGCAGATTTCTTAATTTCCTTACTGAGATTTGGTTCCACAATTTTTGCCAAACTTCAGCTAAAGGAGACCCTTCCCATGAAATAGACAATTGAATATGCTTGGCCACCTCTGACCATACTTTTTTGACTATGGGACAACCAATGAACAAATGATCCATAGTTTCTGAGTCATTTTTGCATAGAGGACACCTTCCCGATCCTTGTTTAAATCTGGCTTGGAGAGTGTCCCATGTTGGGACTTTCCTTTTCAGGATACACCAGAAAAACAATTTTGCTTTGGCTGGACACTTAAGCTTCCATATCGGTTTCGCCCACCAATCCGGGTCTTCCCAGCCTTTTTTGGACATGAGAAACTTATATCCAAATTTTGGAGAATAACTTCTAGAGTCAGCATAAGCCCATATCAGCTGATCAGGTCTGTCCTTGAATCTTACATTTGATCTGGAAAGTTCTTGCTTGAAGATCTCCCACTCATTCCACCAGTGACAGTGAATATCCAATTCTTCTCCTGTCTTCCATGCTTGACCCCATATGGATGAGTATCCTACTTTCTCCACCTGGTTTAAATACCAGAAGCCTTTGGAGGCAAGGTGTCTTATCAGACCAGGGGATAGAGCATAATTCTCGTTGCAGCCCACCCAAGGGTCCCTTCTAATTCGAATATTTCACCACTTCCAATCTGCCATGATACACCTTGTTCAATAATTTTAAAGGCATCGACGGTCGCTTTCCATATAGTTGACACTTTCCCACCTTTTTTTTCGGGGTTCCTAATCCAGTCTTCTAGTGGGGAAGGATCAATATATTTTCTCTTTACTATTTTTGTCCAAAGATTTTCTAGTTTAATAATTCTCCACCCTGATTTTGCTACCAGGGAGGCTGTAAAAGCATTCATATCTTTAATTCCCCATCCTCCCCATTCTTTTGGTCTTGCCACCTTATCCCAAGCGATCCAAGGTAACACAGACTCCTCCTTTGATCCTGCCCATAAAAATCTGCTGCAAATTCTTCTTATTTTTTCCAGAATTCCTCTGGGTACCCATGATAGAGTGGCCCAGAATACAGGTGTTGCCAGGAGGACTGATTTTATTAAAGTTAGTCTTCCTGCTTTGGAAAGCCATCTGAAACTCCAATGTGAGATCCTGGCTTCAATCTTTGCTACTAACCAGGACCAATCCTGCCTTTTGTAATTATCTGGCTTCAACCAAAACCCCAAGTATTTGAAGGGGTCCCCAAGCTTTGATGTTTCTAAAGGAAGGATAGCCGATATCTGGCTTATTTCCTGCCTATTTATGCCTTCAATTATGAGCTGAGATTTCCTGTAATTTACTTGCATTCCTGTTGCTTTCATAAACAGCTCAAGAATCTCCTTTATCTTTTTGAACTCAGTCAGACTTCCATTACAAAAAAGGAGTATATCGTCTACAAACAGGAGATGAGTAATAAAAAGATTGACCGCCACCTCCATACCTTTTATTGATCCTTCTCTCTTGGCTTTTAACAATAACTAACTCAATCCTTCCGCCACTAGAAGAAACAGCAAAGGGGACAAAGGGCAACCTTGCCTTAGGCCCCTTTGCCCTTTGAAGAAAGGTGAGGCTGCCCCGTTCATGAGCATCGCGAAGTTGACACTGGTGATACATCCCATAACCCAATTGATAAAATCATTTTGAATCCCAGGTGGGTTAGCAACATCCGGATGTAGGTTCAGCTGATTCTGTCATATGCTTTTGACAGGTCAATTTTCACCACTGCTCCTTTCTTTTTCATCAACTTTACACTATGGATTGTCTCCTGGGCCACTCCAATATCTTCGTGGATTTGGCGACCGTCCAGAAACCCAAACTGTTCGCTTGAGATACATCTGGACATGATTGGTTTTAACCGAGCTGCTATTGTTTTTGCTATGATCTTATACACACTGTTGCATAGTGAAATGGGTCTGAAATATTCAAAGGACTCAGGGTCATCTTTTTTGGGTATGAGAGCAATAAATGTAGCGTTGAATGGCGCATATAACAGACCTTTCCTTCTGGATTCCTCCACCACATCCGTAATTTCAGAGCCTATCTGTTCAAAGAACTGTTGAAAAAAATCTATTGGCCACCCGTCAGGTCCAGGGCTTTTGTCTTTTGCCATGGATTTTATTACATTCTCCACTTCCTCATCAGTAACTTCCCCTTGTAAGCCTTCTGCTTCTTCCTCCTCCACATATCGGGGAAAGCTTTGAGCTGTTCTGATAACCTCCGCTAGGGTAGGCTCTCTCTGTTCTGAAAAGAGGCTTTGAAAATGGTTCCTCCCCATGATTGAGAGTGATTCAAAAGTATTTGCCTCTCTTCCTTCTTCGTCTTTTAATTTCCAGATAGTATTCATCGTCCTTCTGCCTTTTGTAAAGTTGTGAAAGAATTTTGTATTTTCATCTCCAGCCATCAACCATGTCGCCCTGCTTTTCCACCTCCATTCTTCTTCTCTGTCCAATAGTATTTTGCTTCTTTGTTTTTCTAACATCAGGATCATGTCCTTCGCTTCCTGAGATTCATATCCGATTGAGTCAGGATTTTCTAGGTCCCCAAGCTCCCCATCGATACTGATTAAGACTTCGTTTTGTTCCTGTTTTCTTTTTTTTTTTCCCATTCTAATGTGGCCTTCTTCATTCTTTTCAAGTTTTCCATGAACAGGAAGCTCTTATCTTCCATCGCTTCCCTGTTTGGATGTTGCCAAGTTTCATTGAAGAGCTTCCTGAAGGATTCCTCCTACATCCAAGCGGCGTTGAATTTAAAAGGAGCTCTAGGCTTTATTGGAGGCTTGGATAATTCGAGCATGATAGGGAAGTGATCCGAGTTCCCGCCCTCGCCTATCCACTGTCTAAACATCGGGATTCTAGTAGCAAGATCCTCACTTAAAAGAAATTTATGCAGCCTTTTGGCAACCCGGGCTTCCCCAGTCCTTCGATTCCTCCAAGTAGGCTTTAGTTTTAGCAGGTTTGCATCAATCAGCTTATGCGAGGAAAGGGAGTTTTGAAAGAAATCCGATAAAGGATCTTCTCTAGCTGAGGGGCCCCAGGCTTCTGCACTCCCAATGGAGAAGTTCATATCTCCTCCTACTACCAGGTTTTGATTCTTTAGCATGGCTTTAGCCAGGAGGTGATTCCAGAATGAAACCCTCTCCTAACAGGGACCATATATGTTTAAGATGGACAGAGGGCCATCGAGATCTGGTGATAAAACCTCCATCTCCAAACCATGTGAAAAATCCCACGAGTTTAACAGCTTCAATTTTCCTTCTCTAAATCCTACAGCCACTCCTCCTCAATGACCATGAGAATCCAAAGCTTGAAACTTCCATCCTGGGAACAAGGAACATAAGGATTTCACTACTTCTGAACTCGATCCTAGAGTTTCCTGCAGCGTGAGGAAGTCAGGGTTGTATCGCTGCATCAACTCCTTCAAAGCTAGTTTTTTGGGTTTACTGGCTAAACCCCTACAGTTCCATGAGAGACAGATCATTTTGAACCCCCCTCACAGGGTTTCGCCGCTCTAAGCACCCCGGTTATTGACATCTGTTTCCCCTCCTCCATATCATATTTTTCCTTTACTTGTGCTTTTGATAAAAATGACTTCCGCCCCCTTGCCTTCTTCCTAGAGGTCTGGGAAATCTCCATACCTATGCCTCCGATAGGTTCTACAGCCTCTGGTCTTTTATCAAGGGAGCGAAGATTATAGTGACATTCAGATTTTGGAACAGGGATTATGGATTCAAATTTGCTGGAAGATTTTGAATGCCCATCACAGTTTAGATCGATTTTGGGTATAGATGCACTCATGGATTCAACCCCATCTTGGTCTATAAGTGTATGATTTTGCAGATTTGATATAATGCATGTTTCAGTTTCTTTGATTGGAGAAAGCATAGAAGGAGAGTTAGAGACCAGATGCGTATCCTTCGAACCTTCCTGAGATTCTTTTGTAGCTTCTTGATCTTCCTTAATCGGATCTGTGAGGGGGTCTTCTTCGGCTTTCTGGCTGATAATCAGTATCTGCTCCGTATCCCTCTGTTCCTCGATCTGATCCAGCTCTTTTCCATTCTCCACTTGATTCCCTTCTGTCCTGGGGACAATCTCGTCACCTTTTGTTTACTTTGCTTTGTCATTCTTCCTCTGTCTCCTTCTGCGACGATATCCCGAGGGCAGTCCCTTGCCAGATGGCCATGCTCATGACAGCTATGGCACCTAAAAGGTAGGTGCTCGTAATCCAAAAGCTGATCATAGACTAGATCTTTATAATGGATTTTCATGTTCCCCGGAAGGCCTCCTCCTAGTTTGAGCATTACCAGTATCCTGTCCATTGCTTTGTTTCTAGTCTCTACAAACGACATGTCTGCCTCCAGGAATGTGCCCAGCGTATTGCTTATCGATCTGAAGACTGAATCCACCCATATAAAGGATGGCAACCCTGGAGCCCGCACCCAAACTGGAAATGTGTCTACCTTCTCTCGCTGAGCGTTGAACAGGGGGGTCCAACTTCTAAACAACACAGGCCGTTTTCCGAAAGCCCAATTTCGCGCCAGTACCCAATCCACCATATCCTTTTTATCAAATTGGATCATGAACCATCCTTTCGCTAGCACCGAGGCTTTAAAGGAATTCCCCAAATTCTTTTGCCATCACTGTTCAACCCAGTTCTGAATAAATTGTGCCGAAATTTTTTTCCCTCTTGCTCGTCAAACCATGGTGTTTTTTGCCACCTCCATTGCTTCCTCAATCTGAACGTCCACTCCTAGGACCAAATTTGCTTCTGGAATTTGCTTAACTATTTTTTGTTTCTTTCACTTTTCCCCGGTCTGTTTGTCCCCTAGGGTCTCTTCTCTTTCTTTCACAGCATCCACCCCCCCAGAGTCTTCTGTTTGCTATGACGGGACCTTCTTTCTAGCCAACTCCGAATGTAGGGTTATCACATTCTCTCTGGCTCCTCCTGACTTCCCGGTTCCTACGCCTTCGCCTGCCCCTTCCTTAAACCCTCCCTCCTCCGGCTGCCATACTGCAATACCACTCGACTCTTTCTTCCTTCCATCCTCCTTCGCCTTCCTTCCCTCTACCTCTAGATTTGCACGAGGGTTTGCCCCGACCCTTGCTAATGAGGTTCTTGATATGGCTTGAAGACTACTTTCCTTAACCTGCCCAAGATCCGCTTTTAGCCCGGCGCTTGGGCTTTGCCATGGCCAGTTTTTGGAGCTCTCTCCGTAGACAATATATTCGAGGCCTCCAGAACAAACCTGAGCAAGAGGAAGGGCATTTGAATTACTTACTTGAGATGCTAAGAGATCTTCGGATTGAGGGTTCTCCTCCTTCAGTGAATTTTGTTTATGGGAGTTAAAGAATTCTTGGTCCCCCTGGATCCTCCGCGAATCCAACCTCAGGCTTTTTTTCAAACCGTCGGGTGCCGAGACATTGAACCCCAGGACCTTTAGATCTGGACTCTCCTTCACAGACCTATGAAAACTACTAGCTCCAAAGAAAAGTTCTAGGTTTTGTGTCGATAGTTCCTTGCCCCAAACCGACAAAATGTCTTCCGGTTCAGGGTCCATCTCAACGGATTCGCCAGGGATTACCATGTTTAAAACCGCCTAATTAACCTCTTAATCTTACAGCACAGTCAAAATGCGTTCAACTGCGGGTAGATGCCTTGGAATTAGGCGGTGATTCCGACAGTTTGGTCGCTCGGAAAACAAGCCAGAGGGGTTCCTGTAGAATAGGTCTTGGATACCTCATCTGTTCCTAGTCTCCTTTCCTGACCGTCCTTGTGCCGTTCCCTAACTTCTGATTTGGACAAGTGTCTTTGCCCGGTGCCCTGGGTCGCCTTCTGATCTGCTCGTTGACAACCCCTGCTTCCTCGCGCTCCAAGTCTTCCCGGTTCACCTTAAGCCTTTGGCCCTTCCGGCCACAGGCTTCGCTCCTGCGACCATTCGCTAAGGCCTGCGGTCCAAGATTGCGACTCTAGGTGTTTCTCGTTTTCTATATATATATATATATATATATAAAGTTGTCTTTAGTGTGACTTTTTGGAATCTTTTCCAATGGTTTTTTTCGGTCTAATTTCTTTAAAATCTAGTAGGAATTTATTGAAATCACAAGTTTGATGGGTAACCCTGCATAATCCAAGTGCCCTTGGGGTTTTTCAGGGTGTTGAATCCATATATATAGTCAAAAAATGAGTTAAATAGCAAATTAAGATTTCACCTCAAAATTTTCCACTGAATTCTGACACCAGAAAGTCCAAAAAGTTGCACTAAAGACAACTCCTATAATATATACACATCTGTTTTGAATTTAGATGGTCACACATACACACACACACATATGAAAATTGTCCTTGCCTAGACATGATCACCAAACTATTGTTGCTTTAAGATTTAAATCTCCAACAAATACAATGCTTATGTTATACATAAATATCAACCAAAAACTTTTAGCAAATACAATGCTTATGCTTGGGAATAATACATCATAGATTGTACATATTTTTCATACAACATCCTGCTGAAGTCACGTTGACAAACTTCATCCTAGAGTTTTCCATAAATCCTAAAAGTGACAAAAATAAGAGAATGATCATAAAATCCGCAACCAATATTCACCTCAACAAAAATCCTCCAACAACCTACTTTGGTAGGGGCTTCTTTCTGTGAATATATATATAAAACTTTTTCAACTTGAATATACAAAAATATCAAATGTGTGGGACCTGGGTTAGGTTGTTAAGGCCCGACAATCTCACTATTTTTCTCCACTAAAAAGTTCCCATCAATTTATTTTATTGCTCACTCCAATGAAGTTGTCTTCAATCATGATCCCGGTTGGCCTATTTCCTGGTGCTGAAGTAATAGTGACTCTTTTTTGTCACTCAATGGATATGTTCCCAAGCAACAACACTATTTATTTTTACCTACTAATAATTGTAAGAGCAATAATTTTTGTAGCCACCTTGATACTCGACCTTCCAAATATAACGTTTGAACTATAAAATCATATTGCATCATATTTTTTGTCATTCTTAGAGAAATTAGAAATTTTTAAATATATTATCATGTAAATATCAGACAATCCAAGAATTGCTCATTTCAACCATATGGAGCTCTAATTTAAACAAGCTATGTATGTAGCATATGGTTGCACAATGCTAACATATTTGACAAGTATTATAAACATATCGAAGGATCCAAAGAGGGTGAGTGAAGAAGGATCAACATGGAGATACAGGATGTGACAACCCACTGTGTTATGTTTTTATGGATCCTTTTGTTATTGGGAAAACTAGTGTCCATTCAAAGCTGCTACTCCCACTAAGACGGGTGCTATCTTAGAAACAAACAAACTAAAGTTACTTGTGTTTTCCTTTATGAGAAATAGATGAGAGAGAAGCAGGGAGTACCAACCTCAGTGTTTCGCTTGGCTCCTTGCTTGTTTCCTCCCTCCTTTGACAGAGCTTTGCCACTCCTTCTTTACTTTTCCTGCTTCAAAGAACACCTATAGAGTCAAAGCAGCATAATACCATCAAAGCATAGAGATCTATAACCATAAACAATATAGGATCAGATGTGTATTAACCATACAAATGCATATATCAATACAAGATTCAGAAATGTACAAGAATATGGAGGAAAACTCAAATAGCTTTATTGATAGAAGTAGTAGAGAGAGAGGATTACAACCCATTGGTCTGACCCAGCGCCATCCTCCCAGCATGAAAGCCCTCTTCACCTCATGAAAAGCTAGATCACCCAACACTATGTTGTTTCACAGAGAAACCGACAACACTTCTTTACAAAATAACAAATTCCAGCCCCCTGGATCTCTAGGATGAGGGATCCATATATAGATATTTGCAGGTGGGTGAATCACCTTCTGGGATTTTTATTAGTGTCATTTCTCTGATAGTTCCTTCCACTTGGAGATTTCATGATCTCTTACTCATCCTTGGGCAAATTCAGAGAGGCAAGTGTCAAATGGGTAGTTTCTAGAAGATTCTTTGGGTTTCCATCTAGTCAACTGCCTCTGCCATTTGTCTGCTCTCGCTCATCGCACCGTACATAAGGGCTTTTCAGTATGCATCGCACTTTCTGCATGTAGTAGGTGAGATGCATCGCACCCTTAGCATTGAGCAGTCTGTATGGTCCAGTTTTGACCAGTTCTGAGTAGTTTTTTAGGGGGAACTTCTGGGAGATGATGTAATCAACTGACCTTGTTCCTTTAGGGTATGAAACAACACTTTTAGGGGCTTATAAGCCCTTAGTTTATGGACATATGAGATTGGGGTTGCAGTGCCCAAATATGTCTATAACAGTTGCCTCCTAAAGCATGAGGTCGTAAATCTTCTTATGTCGAGTGAAATGCTTTATCATGAGGATCCGAGGTTTTTCGAACTGGAAGGTGACCTGTAATGAGATACAATACAATACATTATCTTCATAATATTTTCATGATCTATCTGAGGCGGGCATTCCCATGCTCAGCTTTATAAATTCATTTTCATGTACATAGGACAGATAACCATCTGTGTGGCAGATTGATGATTCTGGTAGAGCCATCATCCCTTAGCTTGGATGATTATCTGTGCAGCTATGATGTACATTTGATGTCTTTATTTTCTTGAATATATCGCAGCTCGGATGGATGAAACTAGATTCGGGGTCTTGAAACTCGTTCAATCTTCGCTCGAAGTACAAGTCGATCCATGTGAAAGGATGTTCTGATGTCGAACATGGAAAGACATCACCTGGTTACCAGCCAATGATGTAAGCTATTAACAGGCGCAAGAGGAATCACCAATAATGATAATGACCCTCAAGGTATGGCAGTATAATTTGCGTGATGCAAATACATGAGTCGATGTGAACACCACGCAAAATCTTTCGGTCGAAGGCCATTGATGTAAACCTGTTGCCAGAAGTGAGAAATTTGCCATTGAGGCATGCAAGCTTCAAATTACTGAAAGGGTTGTTCCTAACTCAACTTCTTGGATAATGAGTTGATGTTGACAAGAAGTGACCCATCATAGGAGGGCCTTAATGAATCCCACATATACGACACGAAATGGAGCAAATGATTTTGTGGAGGTGAAAACGATCTGATGATACAAGGTTCAGGGTGGCGGTCATGAAAGAATGAAGCGTGAAGGTATTGCAGCGGATGAGGCGTAAGCTGGGTTGGTGAATTCTTTGAGTGGCTTCTCTTGAACATATTTGCGACACTAAAATGGATTGGTAGCATTGACCCCAAGCATGGATGGTATGGAGGACCAAATGGTGATATGACTGGTGAACAGAATAACCCAACCTGACTCAATCATGGTAATGGAGTGAAAGTGTCATGTTCAAGAGCGACTTGCTACTAATAAAGTTTCTTCAAGTTTTCTTCCCAAATTTTCCCCAGTCATTGCTGACCAGTACCTCTTTATTTTTGTCAAGCTTGAGGAGGATAACATATGCTTATTCTATAATTTGCCCTTCGGGCAAACCTGTCGCTATGTTTTAACAAGCCTAGCGATAGTGAAACTCACGCTTGTCTCCATGGACAAGTTTTTCGCTATTGTTTTAACGAGTTTAATGACAAAGATAACTCTGTCCTTTTCAATTTTAGAGAGTCTGAAAAGAGACGGAAAGGAAACTCTAGTAATCCTTTTGCTTAATATAATCCCTTAAGCCCAAAAAAGTATAAAATAATACGAAAGGGATGACTTTTCGATAGTTTTAACGAGCCGAACAAGACAAGCACTCGATCTTTTTGTGTAATGATCCCTCAGGTCCAAAAAGATTAAAATCTAGAGGAGGGATGGCACTTCTAATCACTTTAATGAGTTGGAGAGGCCAATTGCTTGGTAATCTTTCCATATTTTACGAGTCAGATGAAAAGAGCTTAAAGGAGACTCGTTTTGTGAGGAACGAGTGATGTTTTTGGATAGCAGCTAGTTCCAGGTAAGGTTTGGAACTTTTCAATCACGACAGTGTAAAGAAGATGGCTAATAGAATCACTTGTCGTAGCTGTTCCTCAAAAGGGGTAAACAATCAAATGGAGGCGTATGATTAGCTAAAAAAGAGTGGAGGTGATGGTAAGAACATGACCAAGGCTTAAAAGCTGATGATTATGCGATCGCAATGGTTATTTACCGAAGGATGGGTTCATTTTTTAATGAGCTTAAACTCTGGAGGAACATATGCTCATTGCTAGGTTTATTTTTTAACGAGCTTGAACTTCGCGTAAACTTGCTCGTGCCAGTCGTATAATAAGGATGTCTCATCGATAGGTTCATTTTTGAGGGAGCTTGTCCCATTCGAAACTTTGTTCCGCTGCCTTTTGTTATGCAAGCTAGGAATGACCAACTTGTGAGTTTAAAGGGTTAAGAGCCTACAAACTAAGAAAATAAATGGTCGCTTTTAACTTGCATGCAAAAAGGTTTGCATGCCCCTAGGTATAAAGAAAAGTAGAGTTTCCAGGTTACCATATGAAATTTCTCGCATTTGCAAGATTGCTCCATCCACATTTGCAGACAAAACACTTCCTTGGCTCTGTCCATTGAAATAGACAAAGGTGAATGGTGGGACATATCCACTCACATAACTTTGACGAGGGAATCTTATTCCAGTCTAATCCCATTTTCCTAAATAGACAGGTGTGTCAGACTAGTCATATATCCTTCGTGGAAACCTACCCTATACCTAAAGTTTTCCTGTCGAAGCAGAGCAGGGTGCATGCCCCCTGGGTTTAGTCACATTCGCCGAACTCGCGCTCATCAGGTGGATTGAATTGAGATTGATGAGACATTCTTGGTGCAAAAAGACTAGTTAGGGATGGCGCTTGACTAGTAGCTATGTTTGAACCGGGGAATGAAAGCTGGTCTACGAGCTGGACCACTTTGCTTTCATGCGGAAGAGTGAGGAAACAATAGCTCCCATGCTATAAATGTAGTCATGCCCAAGGAGTAGATTGTAATCAAAAGGCCCTTGGACTACCATCACGTTCATATAAACGATTTTCCTTCTCAAAGTTATAGGCAAACTTGGAAGGATCCCTAACGATCAACTGGTTCCTTTGTTGAAGCCCGATAGATTTCGAATCTCAGGAAAAAGCGATGGTGAACCAAGTGCTTTCTAAGCAGTTGAGGAAAGGATACTCACAGAAGCGCCTTCATCTATGATAGTACCAACCATGATCATTCTGTCAGCTTGTACTATGATTCAGAATGGTACATTAGATGGTAGACGGGGTCTGCCTAGTAGATTCCAACAGAAGGAAACGACTAGATTGCTTGGAGGAGGGACCAAATAAACGACCAGGTAAATCTCTGACGAACTTCCTTCCTACGGTAAAGGAATGGGTAGATTGCCCCCATGTTCATCGGATTCTGTGTTGATGAAAAGAATTTGAACGGTGTCGTTCTCATTCTCTTTGGTGACTGTATCATCTGAAGGTAGACCTTCTGAAGGCCTGACTGCCATCTCGACCTGTTGACTTTGGTCCTGTATGGACTCAAAGGGTTTATCTTCAATGAGAGATGCTTCGACCGACCACAAAGGTGTGTCAATCGGATTTTCAACTAGTGATGGACTCGGCAAGAGTTTCTCGTATCTAGGAGGAAGCCGTAGCGGTGAAGCAAGATGGTTATCCAAGACTCTTTTAGCTTCGTCTAGGAAGGGACAACGGTGGATGGCATGATCGCCTTCACATAGTCTACAAGGAAATTCAGATCGTCCTTTTTGTCCATTGACTTCGTTTTCACTAGTTGACGGTGTACTTTCAACATGATCGTTAGAGGTTGAGGGCACCAGATTGTTCAAGCAGGGAGACTAGTCCCTTAAGATCCGCGGGATGTAAGGATAATCTCAATGATAGTGGTCTCGTTTGCAAATGACACATGGAGATTTAGGTTTGGATGGTGCAGTGTGTGGATTTTCGCGAGACAATGCATGGTCGCCCCTTTTTGCTGTTGGCTTCTTCTTCTTCCTCCCTTTCTTCTTCTTCTCAGTTACTTGGTTTTTAGTTTTACTAGCTTCACCATGTGAAGAGGAAGAAGGAGAGGGAGAAACAAACAAAGTAGAAGGTTTGGGGGTAACTCTAGTATCATCTAGTTGATGATTTGATTGCTTAGGAATCATGGTGTTTTGAACGACAGAGGTCGAGAAAAGCCATACTGGCAGGCCAATTGACAATCCTGGAAGGGACAATGTGGCCATATGAGGTGCACCAACATCTCCCCAATAGGAGAAGGGACTAGGATTCCCCCCAAGGGGAAATCCTTGATTGGTGGACTCCATTTTCTCAACCTAAGACCAATGAGGGAACAATGATGTTATTCCGATTAAAATAAATTTTATGACGCTTTGACACACCTTGCTTTTTCAATTTTTAAGAGTCGAGAAAAAGCTAAAGATGACTCTAGTCACCTTCGATTTTTAATGAGCCTGAAGTGACAAGTGCTCAGATGGACATTTTCTTTTAAGGAGTCTGAAATGGAACGAAAGTGACTACTCTGGAAATCTAGATAGAGGGATTACCAAACCAATCACAAAACTGCAAAATACCTTTTAAGGTACAACAATCAATCTTCCCGAATGTTGTGTTTAGTGCATTGCAATCGATAGGGCGGTAGACACAGCTTCCTAAGGATAAAGGATATAGCCTATTGTGGTCTTCCAATATATACTCGACGGTACGTGGGAGCACAAGTCCGTACTGGCACTTGTCGTATCAAAAAGGAGGAATCACCCAACCTACGATGAAAACAATAGTTACTAGGCTTTACGACCCCAGAATATGTCTCTAGCCTAGACTTCTAGATGTTGTAGGTTCCAAAGCGTTTTTATGTTCATTAAAATTTATTTTACAGTTGATATTTCTTAAGAAGTTTGCCTTTAAGGTTCACCACGTGATGTAGATATACAATTCCTAAATATGAAATCTAAGATGATAAACAATTGTTTACTTTCTTTTTGCAATGAAAACCCTAGCTACTAAGGAAAGAGAAGTAAAATTCTTTCAACATAGAGCAGAGAGCACACACTAAGATGCATTGTCCTAAATCAATTTCCACACGCAGTCTAATGCAAATGCACATGCATGTCTTTGTTTTCCGCTTTCTTAATGTGTGAATGACAAAAAGAATGCTAAGTACATATCTGAACTATTTTTCTTGCAAATCGACAGTACTAACAATTTTCTTTTCAAAAAACGAAAGGAAGACTAAGACGATACTCTGCAATTTCGAATTGAAAACTGCTTTCGACACTTGAGGTACTATTAATTCAAATCAAATACAATGGAAAAAGTGTAATCAACTATCAAAAAGGGGAAGACTCTTTTCTTTGACTGAAAACGACACTTGCGACACTTTCAAATCAAAAGACGATAGTTCGATTAAGCTACTTTTTGCAAAGGAGAATTGTAAATGACGAAAAATACATAAAAACATTCACAATTCTTTAAACAATGGAGGCTGAATAATGCAAAGGAAGGGAGTTTCAACAGTGATATACTGATCATAGACATAAAAACTACTGAATAAAGCTGAAGACAATGAAGAAAAAACCAAAATTTTGAAGCAGAAACAATCTCATCTAATCATCGCACCTGTAACACAAGGAAACATGGATGAATCTCACCTGCAGCACATGGGAGGTGCAATGCATCCAGACTGCCAATAAGAGGCAGTGCGATGGTCCAGGGACGAGACTGAGCTTGGTTTTTGCTCACAATTTGTAGCTTAGTTCAGGGATTTAGGCTGAGCTAATGATAGGCAGTAAACACAAAGCATAGGGGCTGATCTAATGAGGTTACTTGAGCTACCACCAGGGCACTTGGGATGTTTGCAAGTTAGATGTTTAGTTCATAAACTAACCCGGAGATTGACTGAAGTAGCGTTGATCTACTTTGTAGTTGCATAGCAAAAGCAATTCAAAGGCTAGCTGGTTTAACTTCAGGCTCCGTCTGTAGTTTATAAAGAAAACAAATAGAAACAAGCAAACAAGCTATTCGCTCCCCAGTGGAGTCGCCATTTTGTTATCGGGAAAACTAGTGTCCGTTCAGAGCTGCTAGTCCCACTAAGACAGGTAGCTATCTTAGAAACAAACAAACTAAATTTACTTGTGTTTTCCTTTATGAGAAATAGATGAGAGAGAAGCAGGGAGTACCAACCTCAGTCTTTTGCTTGGTTCCTTGCTTGTTTCCTCCCTCCCTTGACAGAGCTTTGCCACTCCTTCCTTACTTGTCCCGCTTCAAAGAACACCTATAGAGTCAAAGCAGCATAATACCATCAAAGCATAGAGATCTATAACCATAAAAAATATAGGATTAGATGTATATCAA
>APFE031099940.1:153124-168124 GCA_000404065.3 Pinus taeda
TGAGCAGTCTGTATGGTCCAGTTTTGACCAGTTCTGAGTAGTTTTTCAGGGAGAACTTCTGGGAGATGATGTAATCAGTTGACCTTGTTCCTTTAGGGTATGAAACAAAACTTTTAGGGGCTTATAAGCCCTTGTTTTATGGACATATGAGATTGGGGTTGCAGTGCCCAAATATGTCTATAACACTTTGCTCCTCATTACTTGCAATATTCATCACTCTCAACTTCTGAAGAAATTAGGGAATACAAGGGGACAAACAAGCTACATGATATGAGCTTGTGCAGTGACATAAGACAATAACGAAAATTCAAGCATCACTTTCTCTTCCCTTCTCAGCTCCATGTCCTAGCAATCTTTCTCACACTCACCACAAGCCCTACTACTAGGCACCATTAGGCTCACTAAAAATTTCCAAAGGTTTTCACAGCACAGGTGGCAAGCCATGGTGATGAACCCATGCGTGGACTATGATTCCTCTACAAAACCGTAAGAGCCTCCTCATTTCTCTA
This sequence comes from Pinus taeda, assembly GCA_000404065.3. Classification (NCBI taxonomy): domain Eukaryota; kingdom Viridiplantae; phylum Streptophyta; class Pinopsida; order Pinales; family Pinaceae; genus Pinus; species Pinus taeda. The sequence goes on from APFE031099940.1 coordinate 153,634, forward strand.
AGATCTTTTTATGAAATATTTTTCAGAAATAAATTATGGGTTTGAACTTGTGTCTCTGGGCGTCCATAGAGGGCTAATAATAATCTATGATGAAAATCTTGTGCGTAGAGTGTTTCAAGTGGAGGCCTGTGATATTATGGGAGGGGAGGAATGCAAAAGAGATGTTGGTGTAAATTGAAGGTCGATTTGACTCCCCTGTCTTCTCTGACGGTGGGGGTTGGCAAAGAATATGTTGAGTATGCTTCGAAGTAGAAGACGTAAGTATTTTCTCATTTTCTCTTTGTTTTCCCCTCTTTAATTTTCGCTCTTAGGTTCCTCTCTTGGTCCCGTGATCAAAACTATGGGGGCATCTTTTTGGGTATGTGAATTCGTTTGTTTGGGTATTGTCGTAGGGTGTTTCTAGGCGAGGCGTACGATGATCTTGGAGGGGAATTTTGCGAGCCAGAATATCAGAGTGGTGTTTACAAAGAGAAAGAGCTCGCTAAATAGGGTCTGAGTTTTATGTGAATGTGTAACATAATCATCATGACAGGTAGAGTGTGAAGGGTTGTATTTTTTTTGTAAATACAACTATGCATGATATCATGACAATGTATTTTCAACGTAATACATTAAAGTCATATTGTATCTATATTCTGAGTATGTCGAGTTTAAATCTTGTTGGACTCTTTTTGCATGATATCTAGAATATTTTACAGCTATCCTTACTGTTTATCAGATATTTTAAACATATATTGATAAGTTATTTGAGTTAACCACTCATCCTTTTTCACTCTCCACTCATGGCGTTGAGGGTATTTTCTCATCAACTGAACTTGGAACAAAGAATTTGGACAGGAAAACATTTCATTTACTCAAAGTCAATTTATTATAATATTTATGAGTACTTACTTAATATGATTTTTTTTTTGAAATGTTAAATTCATTACAAAAATCATTGAGATATTAATTTTTTCAATATTACATCTTTAGTTTGTAATAAAATATCAGCTTATCAAATCCATCCCTTCACACTAAGAACTATTAAAAAGGACAATTCTAATACTTAGATAATGTTGAACTAGTGAGGAGGGGGAGTTTTGAGAGAATATTAGATTTAGGAAGTAATAAAAGGAACAAATCAATGTCCTCTCTAGTGAGTGATGATCAACTAGAGCCTTGGAACTATGGACTTTGATCAATTGGTGCCTTGGAACTAAGGACTTTATCATTGAGGAACTAAAAAAGGAAGGTCACTTGTTGTGTTGTTTACGTTGTTGTCCACGAAAGTGTTGCAACAAGTTGGGATGGTCATGAAGTAGTTGGAAAAAGGCAAACAGTGATAGACCCAACTTACAGTGAGGTAGCTAGAAAAAGACAAACGGTGATAGAGCTTGAAAAAGGAAAATGATGACATACATTCCATGTGTTAAATTTTAATTGCAGTGAGGAGGACGAAAATGAAAGGCTCTTATTGGCTAGGGTGAACAATGTCTCCTCACTCCAAGCCCACAAAGGAAACATCTATCGACATAAATATTTAAAATAAATTAACTGGGAAATAAAAATGATTGAAAAATTAAGGGTTAACTTAGACCAAGGAATTTTAGGAAAATATAAGCATTAAATAGAATGTTAGTATCAAGAGAGGACGAATAATTAGAAATATTAGAAATATTAAAAAGATTAAATATTTAAAAATAAAATAGTTGAGAAATTTAAAAGTTAACTTTGACCATTAAATTTGGAAGTGTAAAAATGTTTGATTTTTTTTAAAAGTTGACTTAGACCAAGGAATTTTGGAAAAGCATTCCTCATAGAGTGAAAAACCCAGAAATAACACACAACATGAACACACTGTTGTAACCTGTTTTAAATTCTTTGTGTTATACATGTTAAGTATAATTGTAAAAGAAAAAAAAATCAAATAATGAAAACATAAAAAAGAAAAAATGTAAAAGACTTCTTGTTATTTGATTAAACTAAAGTTATTTTGGTTTCCAAAAGTATTTTTTAATACTAATATCTTGTTACTACAAAGTTTCTTGTAATAAATAAAGACAGACGGTGGGACCTTGCGGTGGCAGTCAAACATGTTAAAGTGTGGGCAAGTTGGTGGTGAGCAAAAGGCAGAGAAGATGGGATCCACCTGATGGAGAAAACCCGACGACAAAACTAAGTCAAAGGATAACACAGGGAGTGCCCCCGCAAATATTTTTGTCGGGCCTGTTGACTTTTGGATGAACGGTGTAGATTTACTACGGGGGCACAACCTGGGAGTTAGTCCCGTATAGAGCAGTCCCCCCGCAGTGACATCAACAAGTGAGCCAATTCATTTTGATTTCATTCTCCATGTCATACTCCTTTGTCCAACTGTCCTCCAAACTGTCAAATCCTTCATTAAATTCGGTCATTTTCCCCACGATATAATTTAATTCCATTTTTCCCTCTTATATTTTCTCATTCCTCTATAAAACCTTTTCTTGGATTTTGCTCTGTACATTGTCCTGTTGCTTGCTTTCGAAAAAATCAAAGTCCATCTCACGTTTGAGTCAACCTTGTCACCAGTACCAGGTATTTTTGTCATAATCAATCATTTTATCCTTTAAAAATGGCCAAGAAAATTGTTTTAGCCGGTTCATCTTCTCACATTCCGCTCATGGATACTGAAAGAGATATCTTTGAAATTTATTTCCCTGTTAACCATGATGAATTCTACCAACATGTTTAGTTAAACCAGTCTCATTCCCCAATTTATGTTGCAATGGTAAATCTGGTGTATTGGCAGCCTTCTTACCTCAAACATATCTGTCTCTTGAACTTATTCATTGGCTAGTTTCAACAATGTATCCTCAAAGGTGCTTTGTGATAAATAGGCTAGGAGAAAGTGTTTTTCAGGTGTCCTCTCTCTTGATTCAGCAAGCACTATGCTATCCTTCGGTAGAGTCTTACTTATCTTTCTCCAAAGAACCATTGACTGCCTATTTTGAATATTTATCCGAATTGGAATATGTTGTGATTCTCTTGTATTTGATGACTTATGGAAAGAAATTCCCTATAGATTCCACTCAGTTTCCTTTGGATATCTTTGTTGAAGATGTAAGACAAGTTCTTCAGGTGTTGGCCATAATTTTAGGGAAAGAAGACATTGCAGTAATTGACAAAGTAGTTATAAGAATGTTTGTTGTAATGATAAAACCCAGAGTTGTATTGGATATACCAACATATTGGGGAAAGGAATTTAATGTCTAGTTCATGAATTTAACTCTTACGGGTTTTTTTAGGTTTCCTTCACTTGTGACATATCTATTCTTGTATTCCAATGTTGAGAAATTCATGCATCTAGGGTTGAATATCATGGACACCCTCAAGCATAAACAATCAATGTTTTTCTGGACTGATATAGTAAGAATTGATCCTAAAAATGAGGGTTTGTCCTATTTTGTATCATATTTCCTTTCAGTTGTGTATTCAATCATCAACAATTCACCTGCATTAGCTTTACTCCCTAAATCCCAATATTTCCTTCAAGTAAGTAAAGATGTAAATGTTCGAGATTGGTTTTCTTTTCAAGATCATGTTCAAATAATATTGTATGGAGCTGAGGTTGAGCCCTACATATTACCAACTTTTGTTCCCGTGAGAATGTTTTCTCTGGAATTCAATAGGCAGAGTCTAAATGTGGATCAGGTATATTTTGTACCTGCAAAGAAGGGACTCCTTTTCAGGTTGTCGAGGACTGTTGGACCATTCATTGTGAATACTAGGCAAGCAACAGATGAAGTCCAAAAATTGTTAGAAGGGATGAATTTATTATTGGAAGAGAAATGGGCTTATGATCCATATCATATATTTCAAATAGAAGAGTAGAAAATTGCTATGCTCCTTTTGTGCATGAATCAAAACTAGAAATAGAGAAACTGACAAATGGAGGGCAGTTAGCTCCCTTGGGAAATATAAAAATTGAGACCCCTCTTGCTACTAAAAAGAACCTGAAGAGAGGCGGGTCAAAGGTAGTTGATCTAGAGGAAGAAGAAGACAAAGCAAAAAAAAGGGAAAAGATATTTGAAGAGACTAGTACATCAGTAGCTCTTGATATACAATTGCAGTTAGGGGAAACTTTTTGTATTCCTTCTTCTCCAGTTTTAGGGGAATCATCTAAAGATTCAGTTTCCATGATTAAACAAATGTTTTTGCTGGTGGAAGAAAGAAACAAGAATATTAGAGAAAACATGGTCACAATCAGAAGCTTAGGTATCTTTTGAATACTGGATAAGGCTGCTATAAGCTATGGATTTAGAGAAAAGTCAGCTGAAATTTTCTCTTTCTCATCCATCAAGAATGCCAGTTTCATCTGCAGCAAAGTTCAAGACTATTAATTTAATAGTAGATGCAAATAGGATTCATTACATGATAAGATTAATTTACATATGCAGACTGGTCAATTTATCTTCCATGATTTATATAAATATGCTTCAGCTGCTTCTAAAGTTGAAAATATGTTAGAGAAAGTGGTAAACAACCCGAAGTTGGTGAAAGCAAACTCCAGAGCTCTTGATACCCATAATGAAGAGCTGAAAAAGATAATTGTCAAGATTGGTGTGAATCCAGAAGACAGGTTTGCAATTTAGAAGTTACTGCAGAGTGTTGAGATAGAAATTCAAGCATTGAAGAAGAAATTGAAATTGCCCTCAGCAGAGCATCCCATGGCTTCAGAGGTAGTAGGGGTTGAAAAAGAGAAAGATTTATTGGTCCAAGAGCTTCTACAAAGGGATGAGGAAATAATGAATTTGAAAGTAATGAATCTTTCATTACAACAAAAGATTGATTCACATGTATGCACGGTTGTGGTGGCAACAGATTCAGATGATCCTACTGAGAAACTGACTGAGGTTAGGACCGAGTTGCACATTGCTGAAAATGAGTTAAAGAAGAAGCAAACATATTTGGATAATGCTGTGAAAATTATCAAGGCAATTGAGCATCAGTTGTTTATGACCAAGGAGATTGCAGAAAAATACAGAAGGGATTTCCAGGCTACTTAGCAAGAAATTAAAGAATTAAATGAGAAAGTGAAAGGAAACATGTCTATGGTACAAGCAAGAGAAATATTGTGGAATGACATAATTAATACGGTAAAGAGTGTATGGAAATTCCTGGTTATCATTGAAGAGGAAAAGATTATTGTCAGAGATTTAGAAGAAGTCATCCTCAGTAATAAACATAAACTACAAAATAAAGCCCAGTTTGCTAAGAAATTGATTGACTTCTTAAACTCAAAGTCTGCATAGGAAATGAAGGAGTTTGGAATAGAATATAGGGCAATGCATGTGATAGAAATAAACAAAATGATATTGAAAAATGGCAACAGAAAAGCAACATAGAAGAAATTGATGGAAATTAAGGAAGCAGTGATGAATTTCGATATTAATTTTGATAAAAGAACAAGGGATGGTTTTCCATCCTATTGGGATCAACAAAACAATTTGTTATCCTAGGAACTTTGTGAAACATTATTAGTGGAAGAAAAAAGTAAGATTAATTCTACACATGAAAAGACTACAGTCTTAAAGGGAGCTACAATGGTCAATTATTTTCATAAAGATTTCAACTTGTTTGGATGATGAAAACTCTTTTTATTGAGAAGCCTACATACAATAGAATCGCGGACTTTAGGATAACACATGTTAAATTTATAAATTCACCAAGTACAAGTACAGAAATATGGAGGAAGACAAGGGAATGGATGTCGCCACAAGCTGCTGCTATAGAAGCAGAACCCTCTATTGCTCCACAATTTTAGATTGATCTGAGATAAAATGTTTATTTTTAGAAGTTATTATATTTTCAAGCCATGTAATTTTTATGTTTCAATGTAATTTTCGAATAGTTAGGTAGTTAGGAGGTTGACATTTTTGATAACTGTCTTTTTGAAAATTTATATAAATGTACTTCAGCAAGATGAAAAATGGTTCCAGATTTTTGCATACCTCAGAGGACCACTTTGTACTTTGATCTTCATTTGAATGATGAATAAAGCTTTTCAGTGATTCTAGAAATTGTTGGGTATGATTTGCTTTCCTTGTGCCATATTATGTATGTATTTCTTCAGTGAAAGAATTGAAGCAACTTGTTCTTTATTTACAGCTAATGGTTATGATTTTCTATAGATTTAGAGGTTAAAAAATCCTTGAACAACAATCTTCTTTCAAATTTTCCATTTCCCATCAAACACACTTTCCTCTAAGTTTATGGTAAAAGAGTATGTGCAGACAACGTTTTATTCTGAAATTTTCACCAATACTTCTTACAAATTTCAATTCATTTGTATCCAACAGTTGAAGGCCATTTGAAGTTATGTTCCATGCATTGAAGGTTAAAGGGTTTAAAATTTAATATTCCGTGGTTTGCAAAATGATTAGACAAACAAACAATCAATATGTAATTTTTAATGAATGTCTTGGGCACTAGTTTCTACTCAGCCAAGAATTGTCTCTCGAGGTACAACACACACGTTGTGGAAACATACACATACACTCTTCATGATACATACATACATATATATATATATATATATATATATATATATATATATATATATTTTGGTAGTTCGTTCTATGTTTTGGAGGGTATTCCCCACAAATTTTCACTCTAATTTGTCTAGAACCCGATAAAGATTTATTGGAATCAGAAGAGTTTGAGTTGTAAACTCTCCATAATCCAAGTGCCCCAAATTTTTTCAGAGCGTTGAATCTATATATATATTCAAAAACCCATTTTAAACAACAAAAATTAAGATTTTACCATAAAAAAATTTTCACTGAATTCCAAAAAACCTCCAGAAACAATATACTTCATATAAACTTGTCATAAATAAAATTATATATATAAAATCACTCAAAATAAATTCAATTAAAAAATTTAAACCTAAATTATATTCCTAAAACTTAAAATTGAAATACAACAATATTAACAACAATTTTTACTAATTGATTAACCTCTTTAATGAAACAAACCAACAAAAAAAACTAAAAGACCAACACAAATTTAACTATATATAAAGCAGGTTAGGCAACACCTTTCTCATGATATTTGGCATATGTGCTTAGTAGGCTCGTGTAGAATAAGTCGATTGGTAGCTTTTTTTTTATCTTACATGCATCAAAGTTGTCAAATCTGTAAAGTGTAGGGAGACCCAATTATTAAATGTTTTAAGAAAGAAATAAATGTAAAGCTTAAAGAGTTCTTGGATTATTATCAATATAACAAGCATGCTCTTAGCTTGAGACACCACATCCACACTCAACATGGGAATCACGTTATCTTGTTATTCCCTGAGTTTATGAATCATATTTCACATTCAACTACCTAGACTTGTTAAAGGGAAAAAAATATTTAGGGAATATGAATAGTGGGCCAATAAGGTTGGTTTCAAGGTGAATAAAGTTTAATCTTGATAAATCATATATAAATAATTTGGATTTGACAAAAGATCATCAATGTTATGATTAAAGGATCATTATCATTATGATTTTTTTATGGAGAAATATGTTAAATAAAAATGATCAAATAAAATTATCGTATATTCAAATGAAATTATTGTATATTTAAATAAAAGTATTGTATATTTAAATAAAATGTTGTTTTTTTTTTTTTTAATTTTCATTTTTAATTGGGTGGAGAATGAGAGTAGGCCAGTTTTGGGGCGAGCCTGCCACCTCATTGCCTCTTGCAACATTTAAGTGGGAGGTGGTGTGACTTTTCCCCCACATGCATACAGATATAAATACTTTTCTCTTCAATTATGACTATGGCAAGCTATTATTTTGAACTTCATTTTGTTTTTAGACTACCACTGTTGTGAGTTAAATGGTGTGATTCAATTCCCTTCTTAATGCAGGTGGGATTTCTTTTGGTGTCTTACAATGTTGAGGAACCTTTGAAGGACAGATCAATTGCTTTCTTGGAGATTTTTCCTCAATTTTTTTTTTTTTTTTTTTTTTTTTTTTAGACTTGGACCAATATGCTCCAATAAGTTGAGTTGTGGGGGTTTGGCTCTGTGCACTATTCGATTTGGGAAATGTCTATCCCATGGTAGGGAAATTAAGGTGAGAGTGGGTTCAATATTTCAAGAGCAGCATTGGTTGCGCTATCTAACCTCTGTTCGTGACATTATGGATTCTTTTGGAGTTATTTTTTCCTCCTGCAACAACAATCACTCCTTCTGTCGTCTGCCACCTCTCAAACCTTGGGTCTTTGTGTGCTACATTATTGGTGGTACTCTTTATGATTACTGGCTCTGTTCATTTTCCATTTCATAGTATAATTGTTGGCCTCAGCTCCGATAGGTGGTCTATAGTTATTGAATGTTGGCTTCAAGATTTGTGACATGCTGAATATGGCTTGAAGTCTTGCACTGTTAGTCATCCTCTTCTTTCTTTCTTAACTTACTGCCTTCATATTGTTTTTAGGCATCCCATTAGTTCTCTCCTTCACAATTTGTAAGATAACCTCTGCCTTTACTTCTCTTCGCTTAGAATTTTGATTCTCAGCCTCTACAACTAATGTCATTTTATCCTAAGCACCATGCCTCGGTAGTGCATGCTCAACCACCGAGGAGGAGGATGTGGGCTTGAGGGTAGAACCAATGCACGAGCACAGGCACAAGAGGCCACAAAAAAATACCAATCTGTTGTCCTCTCTGATATTTATGCTGAGATATGGCATCTTGTGTCCCTTGCTATTGATGATCGTCAAGTTTTCTCTGACTCATACATCCTCGAAGAAGTTCCCATTGGGTTCTTGACCCTAGCCACACTAGGGGAAGACATAAACAATATCTTAACTCAATTACCCTTCCCTGGAAACTAAAAACCCTCCTTGACATAGTTCTAAAGGAGAAACAAGAGGAGCATTATGACATATTTTCTACCCTGAATGATATCAAGTGTGCCTAGAGGTTCTAATAGTCGTGCTTAGAGAGTCTGGATACCCAAATAGCTCATTTGGAGGGCCATCTCTAGTGTGAGATTAAACCTCTATCTCCTCGAGGTTCTCGTGCCAAAAATATTGCTCTAGTGACTTCCACAGACTCCTGATTTTCTACTATGTATCTGAGTGACATCTTTCTTTATAGTTCTATAGTTGATAAGCTAGTTTACTTTTAGTAGTTGTTTTTATATTGGTATGATTATCTCCTCTGAAGGCGGTCAATATAATTGGTTTCCCTTGTGGCAACTTGATACCACCTACGGTGAACTCAGAAAAAACATGGATGGTTGGAAGATGTATTTTGATGTTTTGATATTCTAAGGCAATACAAAATTAAATTCACTAAAAAAAACTTGTTTTTTTTCCCTTTGTAAATAAAATATTTAAAGGAATGTCTTCCAGTTGAGTTAATTTTTATTTTTTTAAGGATAAATTTATGATAAGTATTGAATTATTTAGGGTATAAGGTTAACCTAATAACTCATGAATATGTCATATATTGCTAATTAACAATCAACTCCTTAAGAGTAAAATGTCCAAGTGAGATTTGAACTTAGAGGGGGGAATTAAACAAAGTTGCCAATTTAACAAGAACTATGACTTCAAAACAAGACTGTAACCCTAAAAAATCCATATTTTTGCGTAAAAAATATGAAAAAAAAACACCTAAATGAAAAAGTGGTAATGCAACATCACTCTTTTTTTAGGGTGAAAATTCTAACATTTTTCAAACTTGGAATTAAAGACCAAATATCACGACTATAAAAGACATGACAAAACACCCTAAAATGCAAAAGTGGTGATGCAACATCACAAATTTTTTACGGTCAAAATTCAAATATTTTTCAACTATGGCATTAAAGACTATGCAATAATAATAATAATAATAATAATAAAAACTAACTTAAAAACATATCAAAACAAAATCAACCTAAGAAAAAAAACCTCAAAAAAATAGATACATAACACATATCCCATAAACTTGGGCCTATAGTATGCCATAAAATTGCTCCTATTTAGCTAAGAACTTGTCTTGCTCGGACGTAAGGAAACAGGTTAACGACCCAAGACCCAGAGACGTTTGGTAGGAGTGGAAGCCTACGCCCTGACAGACCACTACTGGTAATTCCAGGTGGCATGGTTTTCCTTGAATAACAACGATGAATCAACCTGCATTCGCAGATAGTAGTAAATGACGGCTGTCCCCACTGTTGGTTTGACAATTGAGTTATGATAGGTTTTCCCACTATTTAGAAAACACATATCCCACAAAGTATAAGGGGCTATGTCATCTCGCCTACTCCAACAACCTACAAATGTTAGATAAACTATGCAATGGGATTTGGGCGATGCCTAACATTGCGTCCACACACTCTGTGGAGTGTGTGTGTGTTTTTTTTAATAAAGTACTTGTTTTATTTTATTTTTAAAAGTTTTATTTTGGTTTATTTAGCTCTTTTTTTTCTTTTTTAAATTTTAATATAAGTATATTATTTTTTTCTTGCTATTATATATATATATATATATATATATATATATATATATATATATATATATATATATACTTTTTATTTTTATTTTTAAAAGTTTTATTTTGGTTTATTTAGCTCTATTTTTTTCTTTTTTAAATTTTAATATAAGTATATTATTTTTTCTTTCTATTATCTATATATATAATTACTTTTTTTTAGGCTACTGGGTTTTTTCATTAATTCTAAAATAGTTCCGAAATCCAAGAGATTCTTCGTATCATCATTGTCTAACACTAGCAAGCTATCTACCAATAACAAACATCTAGAAATTCACTATGACAACCATTACTATATAGAAAACTCCTTGAAGATTCAATACTTCAAGGGAGGAAATGCCTCTGACATTGGCATGATTTTTTCTTAGTTGATTAATTGTTCATTGTCTGCTTGGATCAATGCCTTATTGCTCATGCAACCTCATTTTCAAGCTTCCTTGTATTGCCTAGAGACCACCTTGAAATCCATCGTAACAACCCCAAGGGAGGACTTTGAAGAACTCAAGCTTAGTTGGATTTCTTCCTTGCATCAGAGATAGGCTTTATAAAGAATCCTAGTGTTATGAACTAGCATGTCCTTCATATATTTTTCATGCCATTCTTCTACAAGGGTAGTCAACGATGGATTATCTAGATTCATATCTTTTGGTAGGGCTTGCACTTCTTCTTCTTTCGATAGGGAGCAAACCATTTCTTCCAGTAATGGGTTTTGTTAGTACTCTTCTAGAAACTTTCACATGAGCTCGAGAGGATTTAGTAAGGGCTTATGGGTATTTCCTTATGTTGGTTGTAGGCTTGATTGGATATTATTTTTCTCTGAAGTCTCCTTCAAAGAGGAGAGGGATTCAACCTATTTCTAGATCTAGGGATTTGGTAAGTATTTCAGGCACCTCGGGGACTCAAATTTCTTCTTCTTTAGGGGAGTTTTCCCAAATAACCTTGATCTTTTTGAGAGGAGTGTTCTTTGGACGATTCCTTTGAATTCATCAAAAAATCCATAATAAGATGTTTGTATTCATGATAACATCTAGATCTAAAGGGGACATGTTCATAATCTAGAGGTTTCTTCCAAAGGCTATCCTAATAATTAGTATATATTGAAGTTGGTAAAGGGTGGGAGATATTCATATAAACACATATATGAGAATTTGATGTATACCTCCCTCTCTTAGTAGCCTCTGAGACCTTGAAAAATTTGTCAACGACATTGCCTATGCCTTTGAGGGTTTCCTAGGCCCAATATTCTTTTGGAAGAGAAAAGAATCGAACCCACATTGGGGTAGCAAGGAAGTCTTCCTTCTTTAGATTATACCGCTCCTTCCAAAATTGCATGAAGAGCCCTGCATTATTAAAAAAATTGACCCTCCTTCATAAACTCCCGAACTTTCTTCCAAGTTGGAGAAAATGGCTGTGAATAATCCTTTTCCCCCTAACTCCAGTTCTATTTGACCCTAGAGGTTCCATCTATTTTGGATCCACCCAATTGGAGACTTTTCAAAGGGCCGTCATCCAATGAACTTGCACTATCTTGCATATATTGGATATAGTTTATGATCTCGTTAGATTTAACCTCATATTGTAGACCTTGCACTAATTTTGGCAGGAAACAACTTGGATTTCTAGCTTTGCCAAGATGCACCTAGTGGGGATTTCTCTGAGAAACCATAAACCCCACTTTGCCCAACTGCTCTATTAAAAGGATGTTGAATATGAGGAGATTGAAAGGGAATATCAATAGATCCAGAATCTTTATGAACTCCCAAAATAATCTGACTAAATTAGGGGGCAGATTTCCTCCCACGGAGCTAATCATGGATGGCTATGTAGAAGAAACCCTAAGAATATAGTCTATTTAATCTTAAGAAAAAATGTAAGTGAAATATTTTTAGTCCCCAAAAAATAGAGCAAACCTAGTTACTCTATTTACTTCACCTAAATTTTTTATTTTTTCAAGTTATAGATTTATTTATTATTATTATTATTTATTTATTTTTAATCTTCAATTTTGTTAGTTATTTTTTGGGTTTTTAAAGGTAAATTTTAATTTTGTTTTTTATTTTAGTTTTTTGGTTTTTTCCCTTAATTTTTAAGAAAAATGGTGTTTTTTAGTTTTCTCATAACATAAAAAATTAGTAGTTGTTTTATTTATTTATTTTATTTTATTTTAAGTGAATTTCCCTACCCAAAAAAAAATTATTTACAATTTTTCGACATTTTATTTTTCTAATATAAATTTTATTTTTTCATATATATATATATATATATATATATATATATATATATTATATATATTATATATATTCTGTCCATTACATCAAAGTTTCATCATGTCACTTCCAAAGAATTAACAATCATTCCTCCAAACAACTCATAATAAACTCAATTGACTTTAATATAAATTATTAAAAAAATTCAATTAATCATTAAAAAAATCATATGATGCCACCTTTTATTTTTAATATATATATATATATATATATATATATATTTTTAGAGTCAATAATTTGTAATTTTAATATCTAGAATAAAATAAAAATCAAACAAATTTGAAAAACATTGAAAAAACAAACATTTGAAAAAAAAGACAAAAAAGAAAAGTAGTCAAACTTTATATTTGGTTTTTTACTCCAATGTTGAAAAACACTGAATTTCCACCCGAAAAAAGGAGGGGGTGGGGGGTTGGGTGTGATGAATCACCATTTTTTTATTTTTTATTTTGAGGTATTTTTTCATAGTTTTAGGAATCATGATATTTGAATTTTCACTCTAAAAAAAGGGTGATGTTGCATCTTCACTTTTGCATTTCGATTGCATTTCGAAGTTTAGTTTTTTTTTTTTTAATCGATATTTATGATATTTGGATTTTAATGTTCTTGGTTGAAAATCTATTGTAATTTTAGCCTTGAAATGAAAAGTGAGTGATGTTGTATCATCACTTTTCAAAATGAGCATAAAAATCAACACTAAATGCAACTTCTAAAAAAACGTGAACTCAGTGAAGATCTTATTAAGTTGGCAACCTTGTTAGTAACATTTTTCCTCATAACTATTTAAGTTCCACTCAATTGACAAAGGGCTTGTCTAGGCAAGTGACAATTTCGTCCGAATGACCATTTTCCCATTGGAATTCGACGATGTTTTTTTTTCTTCAAAAAATATGAAATTGAGAGTGTTTGAATCAATTTTTTAAATGGTGGAAATGGATTCAACACCCTCAAGAACCCTTGGAACACTTAAAATTCTGAAACTTCTTAGCAGTAACCTAGATTTCCAAAAATTTCCGCTGGATTTCATCAAAATCGTGTTGTAAAAAACCATTTTTTTTCCCAGCTAAATCGTCACTTTTTTAGACTACCCTATTGAAAGATAAAAACCTTAGTTATGATGATCATTAAATATTTAAATTGAGATTAATTAATTATTTAGCAAAAAACTAATGTTAATATAGGAGAAAAAATAATGATATTACCTTAGTTATGATGATCATTAACTATTTAAATTGAGATTAATTAATTATTTAGCACAAAACTAATGATAATTGAGGAGAAAAAATAATGATATTTTAGTTAAAAGGGAAAAATAAACATATTTGTAGAAAATGACTAATAAATATTTAGAAATAACCTAGGTAATTTTTAAACTAGTAAATTTTAACATATAAAGAAACCATCAAATTATGTGGTAAATTGATTAATTAATATATAAATTTTAACATAGAAAGAAACTATCAAATGGAAAATCTGGGGGGATCACAATGGATTGGAATGTTAAGAAGATTTGTCTCTTAATTCTGGAGTTTGGAATCTGGGTTGGAGGTCAAGGCTTTTGCAGAGGACCTAGGCTTTCCATTCACACTATTAATTTTATATGGCCCTTACCTCAACCACAAGGAGTTATGGGATAAGCTCTTCAACAAATCCTTCATTAATGCTTCAAGCCTCATCCTCGGTGGTGACTTGATCTTCTCCCTAGCACAACTGAATCATGGGGTCC
>APFE031099940.1:170624-191926 GCA_000404065.3 Pinus taeda
ATTGCGCCATATAGCAAGTAACTTTAAGCTAGCCCTATTTAATTTGTATGTACCTGTGCATTATGATGAGAAGAAAGAATGTTGGAAAACACTCTCAGATTATCTGGAGCTACTCAATCCTATGAATATAGTCATAGGAGGAGACCTGGACATAATCTTAGACCCTAAAGAAAAGAGAGGAGGGACCTCTCTGGGAGACCCCTTCGTCGCCACAGTGGAAAACCTCATCCAATAATGGGACTTAGTAGACTTCAAACCAGTGAAAGGAGAATACACCTAGACTAACAATAGAGCAGGGGAACATCACATTTTTGCAAGGCTAGACACATTCCTCACCAGCAGTTCTATTATGTTGGATAAAAGAATATTTTTCTCCAAGATTCTTCCTAAACTAACCTCAGACCACAAGCCAATCTTACTATGCTTAAAGGAAGAAGAAGACCTCGGCCCCCTCCCTTTTCGTTTCAGCCCTCTTTGGGCAGAAAGGGAAGGGTTCTACAAAACAGTTCAAACTGCATGGGGAATAGAAGTTCCAGGCTCCCCAAGTTATGTTTGGGAACAAAAAATGAAAAATACTAAGAAGGCATTAAAAGAATGGATTAAGAAAGTCACAAACACTCCCACTAGTCAGAGAAAAGATGCAGTCAACCAGCTGGAAGATCTCCAAGTGGAAATGGAAGAGAAAGACATCTCACCCATGGATCTAGATAACGAAAAAATTGCTCAAAGGAAAACATATAACTCATTTAGAAGTGAGGAAGAATATTAGCGCATTAAGTCCCGCAGCTTGTGGCTCGCCTTTTGCGAAACCATATTGCAGAAATCAACACAAATAGGGGACAGGTATGCAGAGGATTTGAACAAATTAAGGAAGCCACTGTGAATCACTTCCAAAACCTTCTTAGTGCGGAAAAGGACAGGAGTGAGGAGGACATTGCAGAATTCCTCACAAACATTCCTCATCTTGTCAGCGCAGATGACAACAACACTCTCTTGAGCCCTATCACGGAAGAAGAGATTGCAAACATTGTCTGATCCATGGAGCCAGACAAAGCATCTGGGCCTGATTGTTTTTCAATCCACTTGTATAGAAATGCCGGGAGCTAATTAAAACTGATCTCATTAAAATGGTCCATGGTTTCATGAGGAAGGCAAAGGTTGGAGGTGGTATAAATTCCACCTTCCTCGCCCTAATTCGAAAGGAAGCAAGCCCAAGCTCTTTTGACAGGTATAGGCCAATATCTCTGTGTAACTCGTCCTTGCCTTGCTTCATCAAGTTCACAAGCTTCAGTGTCTTTCCTACACAAAGGTACCCTGTCGATCACAGCCTGATCCATTCCCATCATAGGTTGTTCACACGGACTTGGTCTAGCTACAGTTTGAGCAGCTTTCCCTTGAAAATTGTGCATTTGTGGAGGGAAACCAGCCTTCCCTCCAGAAATTGTGAATCCTCTCTAGCAGCCTACTGGGCTCCAAGATTGCGCAATCCTGCTTACTAACACTCCTAGCAGGATTTGCGCATATTTCCCCAACAAGACTACTCAGCCCAGAATTTGTGTAAATCTGGGAAACAATCAACTGCTCTGCACAAAAATTGCACAAATCTCCTGGGCAGCCAGCCCAGCTCCCAGCTAGAAATGCGCATTTTTCTCCAAATATTGAGCAGTCTCTTGCATGTGTAGCTGAGTTGACCGGTTTCCTCCAAGACTGAGAAAAATAGACTTACATGCATGGACTACTTCTCCCAAGATAGCATACAAATGCATCCCTTCTTACAGGGATCTATGTTTAGCAGTTGGAGGTTACATGTAAGGATAAATTCTAAAACCTCCCTCCAAGTGTCGCTTCCCTAGATTCGTGGCATGCACGTCACAACCTCGATGTTATCAAAACTCATCAACCATACGCTACAGAGCTCATTCCTCACATCAACCTTGCAGCTCTGACATCCTACACCACATCTAGGAGCAGTCGACACAGTCAACTCAATTGTTTTGGGGTAAGCCCACTTCCCATGCCTTGTGCTGCATTTCTATCCCTTTTTGTGTTTTCGCTTGTGGGAGTATTTTTTGCTTGATTTCCTTGAACTCTTGTTGTCATTTACTTATATACTAGCTTGTCCTAGCTATCATTTACATATATACTAGCTTGTCCTAGCTCTGTTTCAGTTTTCGTTGTTATCTCACAGTTGTCACATGCATGAAACTATTTTGCACGGACATTTGCCCAACCAGCGAACTGCCTCACCCACATGCATGTTGTTCTATTTGTTGAATCTTTCATTTATGTTTTGCATGCACTATCAATCACTTCTGCTATCACTTAGTTTTGCCATGCATTTATTGTCTTATTTTATTTCAGTTTCCCGTCGGCGTGTCGGGCCAACATTGGCCCAGACTCTACCTTCACCAAGGCTGCATTGCACAATCTGGGGAAGGAAGGCTCACCTTCCTCTCCTGATTTGCGCATTCTTGCCCAACATTGGCCTCCAAAAATTGCGCAAATTTCTCCCTAGGCCAGTAGTCCTTCCCAGCTGGAATTGTGCATTGCGCAATCCCAATAGTTAGCAACCATACTAGACTATTCATTGCATAGTTCCAGTAGCCAACCAGTCTCCCAAGAGCCCATCTGTGCCTTGTGTAGTCTTGGCAATCGGTCTCCCAACCTCCTAGCTGAAATTGCACAACCTTCATGATCATGCACCCAGGTATGTTGCAAGTCAGTTCTCATGTTCATTTTGGTTTTCGACTGACAGATTGCTTGCCATGAGTGTCGCCATGTCTCCAAGTGTCACAGGTGTTCATCTGCCTCTCAGCAGTACAGGTACAATGGTTTCCAGGAGAGTAGAGACAAAGACATCATTCAGAGCACACTTGGGGATGCAATCAATCAAATGTCCATGGACTTTCCTACCCATGAAGACATCAAGTTGTTCGTAGACAATGACATCAAGATATTATAGCAGCAGCATCACATCGAGTAGAATCATGAACAACAGCTGAAGACAGCATACCAAATGCAACGAATGCAAGAGGAGTGTTGTTGACAACATGGAGGCAGAACAAGGTTGCAAGCTCAAGTAGGTCCATTGATGATGAACGCAACTTTGGAGACCTTGGCTATGAAGTGACAGCGCGACATGAATATCACGTGAAGGAAAAGTATGGAACAAAGAAGGAGTTGCATGTGTTGAAGCAACAACTCAGGAAGAGCATGAAGTTGCACAGATATACGAATGAGTTGCAACAAGAACAGGAACAGTAGTGGGCGCAAAACATGCACTCATGAATGAAATTGTGCTCGTACAAGTTAAGGATCCATCCCAGCGGCTGACACAGAGCAAACATGGTGAGAAGTGTTGTTGATCGCATGCAAGGGACTCAACAACATGCATATCATTGAGTGCACACATGCAATCCAACCCATTTAACACACTCAACAAGGCAAAGACAAGAAGCAAGTCCAACTAGGGTTGAACATGTACTTCGACAAGTTGATGCGCATGACCACCAGCACACACTTGAATATCAACACAGACACTATGCATCAGTGTGTTTTCCGTGCAACCGTACCCAAGAAGACCATGTGCATGTCAGCAGATGATTTGGATAAAGGGGCCAAACCAATGCACCGGTTGTAATGGAGGCAAGAGTTCGCTTCACCAAGATGTCACCATGAGGTGCATGCACACCATCACGGACGACCAAGCTTGGCATCAGTTCACCACCTTCACCATCACAAGCATGTCAAAGAGTTGGTCTCATCACAGTAGACTGAGTGTTAGTGATGTCTTGCAAGGCTTTCTCAAGCCATGTTGTCTCACATGATTACATGTGCATTGTAATGTTGAGTCATGTCAAGTGTAAGTCAAGTGTCAATGGTTGGATGTAACAGTCATAGAGTAGGTGAAGAGTCATGAGGGTAGTTGAACTATCACAAAGGGGAATGTCAAGTGTCACCCCACCCTTTGCTATAAATAGTCCCTCATAACTCATTGTATAGGCTTTTGGTCAGCCAAGCTTCTGCTAAGACTATCTTGAAGAAAGCTTGGACATTATTGTAACGCACCTTGGCTTCTCCACTGCATAGAGCTAGTACATCTCTTTGGAGGAGCAGGCAGATGTGGCTATAACATTTCACTAATGGGGCTAGTAGGTTTACATGGATGTATTGTATGATTGGAACTTACACTTTATATAATAAGAGCCAACACATTTTCATGCATATGTTGTTATTGTATTTGGACTGCTCTAGTTGCCTTAATGATATATGTTGTTTAACTTACATATTTTTGTATGAACTAGCTCACATGAAATTATATGAATCTTGTTGCAAATGTGTTGTATATGATGTTAATGTTGTCCCTGTCTGTGTCAAATGCTCTTTCAGACATAAGACAAACCTTTTACATGAACCTTGTTGTAACAATCGTTGCACTCGTTTAGACTGATCCATGAGTGTTGTACGTGTTATCTTACCTTATACGTTGTGACTACCACATCCAAGTGGATTTCTCTACCGGAAGTTGTGTATGTCCTTTTGTGTTGTGTGTTTTTAGATGAGTTGGGACTGATCCCTTTCAACCTAGAACTCACCATCACCCTTTTCTCCCCCTTATGTGTTAGAACTCCTCATACATCTTCCTTGACTCACGGCAGCAGTCACACCCTTGCTACTGACAGAGTTATCTTACATTCCTTTGTGCGACATCATGGTTAAGGCATTACCTTACGACCCACTGTTGGGACTCCTACACCAAATGGTCTGAGGTCTAATTGGGACTTCTTACCAGGGAGATCCCCTTGACACATTGGCTGGTCCAGCACCATCAACATTTCTAGCATTAGAAGGAGGGCCTGATGACAAACTATGTCCTCTCAACCAGTTTTGAACCTTTTCATATATTTCATGGAGTCTTGCACTCTTCTTCCCCTAAGGTGTTTTTCGAATCATGAAGATGTCTCCATCTTCGGGAAGATTTTCGATCTCTTTTCCACTCACACATATGATGGTGAAGGTGAAGTGGCCTAGCCTGAGCACTTGCATAAATTTATTTCCATGATTCATGAGGAAGATGAGTTTTCTTACGAACGGGCCAGTTTGCTGCTTGCATACACACTTCACGAATCTCCATTTTGTTGGCTGCTCAACCTACTGAATGACATAGTGCACTCATTTGAGCACTTTTGTGATCTTATTGATGATATGTTCTATCATTTTGATCCAGACCATCTTGACCAAAAACTATTACATCAACAGAGGGCTCCTCATGAATCTGTTATTGATTTTTGGCAACGCTTCCGTGACTTGTAGTTTCAAGCTCCAAGGAGCCAAATGAATTTTGCTTATCTTTGGGACCAGTTCGAGTACTGCCTTAAGAAATCTCCCCATACCAAGAGAAAGTCTTAGATCAAGCCTTGCTCAACATTCTTCATTGATGGAGCTACATAGTCTCATGTGGAAGCGGGCACTGTCTCAACTAACTATCTGCCTTCCTCTTATTCAACAGCTCCACCACTACCCAGTGATGTTTAGGATCATGCTCACACACCTGTTCATCCTTCATACCCTCCCAACATCACTTCACTCAATTTTCGCGCAGATTTGGTTGTGAGTCCTTTGAGTCCTCATATGCATTCTTTTCTATGACCTCCGTCTTCACACCCGGGTGTTCCTCTAGATGATGCTGTCTTGTGTTCATCCATTCTAGACTCTTCACTTGTTGTGAATGAGGAACAACTCACTAACGGAGTTGGTGTTGCACAACCAACCTGCATTGTCATTCATGAAGAGTATGAATGGGAGCTTGAGCATCAACACTCGGTGAAGGATGACTCCCTTCCATCCGAGCCCCCTCCATTCTTTCCTAACATCATTGGTGAACCTTCCATCCATGATTTCCAATGTGTGTCTTCATCCATGGATGCAGCCATTGTTGATATTTCGTGGGAAACACGGTATGTTAACACATCATCCAACAATGGAGAGGACCAATCATTGATTGGAAATCCACTTGATCTTTCATCTACTTTTTCCAGAAATGCAGAGGGTGAACATCCTTCCTCCTCATCTACCCCTCTGTGTGATTCATCAAACCATGAGGATGTTGACCAACATCCTAAATTTTCTGATCTTGGTTGTCGTGATCTCTTGACCTCATCATTCGATCACGATGTTTATTCACTCATTGTTAATCCATATACGCCACTGATCTACGATGATCCATCTGTCAACGAAGTCGAAACCCCACAGACCATCAAGGCACTTCAGCCCTAGTTGATGGTTATGTCAGGCCCTCGCTATCCTGAGGTTGGTTTCGTTTCTGATCAGGAAATTGTTCAAACACTCAAGGCTCCTCATCACTCATCTGTATGTGCTCAAGATCAATTAAGACTCATATTTTACTTCCTCCACTCGAACTACACTATCCTATTGCTCATGCATTGGAGGAGTCTTACATTGCAAGCACTTGTGCATGAAACAAGTTATCTTTGTTTCTTTTGTTTCCTTGCCTGTCACAGTCAAGAGTGTGCTTATGCTTCAAAGTTGCATGTAGTGTCGCACAGCACCATGATAAGTCCGCAGACTACCCGTCATGCACATGCACTCACTTATGTCCCATGTGCACTTTGAATCACAAAGTGTGGTTGTCTTCATTGTTATATCTTTCTTACTTGTTGGTTCTCACAACTGGGTTGCTCATGGACCAAGTCTTCACCAACATGGGTATACCAATGTGCCAGTGGTTGCATTGGAAGTATCACTTCATGTGATCAGGCCCATGTACCATTAGTGTAGGAGTAGGAGTAGTGTTTTCTTTCAGTTGTTTTCTTGCATGCTTGTTTTCTTACGTGATTTGTTTTCCTGTTTGTTTGCCTGTTTGTTTGTTTACTTGCTTCACTTTCATTTTTGCTTATGCTCTTGCTTTGCTTTGTTGATTGGTAGTTCGTTCACTTGTTTCGTTCATACTTTAGTTTTGCATGAAACCATGTATGACTCTTGAAGAAAGCTGGGTAAATTACAAGAGGGCTTGTACATCAATCACTACTTGGTTATATGTCATGTTGCCTCTATATGGTGAGCTTGTTACTTTTAGTCCATGATACGTTGAAGGAAAATACGTATTGTTCAAAGTGAACCTTGGTGTAAACACAACTCTTGTGCGCTAACTAGTGTCACCTTCTCTAGTCGATTGTTTTTGGGTTAACCCTTGTCATGTCAATCAATTAGAGTAAGGTAAGGGGGAAAACCTTAACAGGCACATCAAAGATAGAATAAACTACTTCTCTGCTGGAATAAAATATTCTGCTCTCAATAATTCGGGATCCCTCTTCCGCCTCTTATATGAATAAGTGTTATGCACAGTGAAAAATGAAAAAAATGAAAAGTCAAAAATGAAAAATGAAAAATGAATAAGGCAAAAGAAGAGAAAGGCTTCCTGCACAAGGAGGTGATGCAACTAACTCCATCGGGGTACTGACCAGGCTCGCTGGCAGCAGAACCATGCTTGTGTTCCTATGTGACTCCACCGGGGTATTGTCTAGTGCTGCTGGCAGTGGAGCAACACCAACGATGAAACTAAGACTCTGATGACTATACTACTTCTGTGCCCATATACCCCTCAACCCCAATCAAAAAAATTGTGTTGCCTTGGCTTGGAATGTGTGTCAATCAACCAAGGGTTTGGGAGATGCTACATCTTACAATCAAGATAAGCTGAAAACTGAACAATACTTCCGGAGGAGTTAGACTTGCTTTTTATGAACAAGGTCCATTAAGAGAGCTCGAGTTCTACCAGTTTGTTGCCAAGTGTTGTAGCGGCTACAACCACCCTCCAAAACTTTTCCTTAACTTCGTTTTGGAGCCTCTCTTCCAACCTTCACAACATCTTGCCTTGCTTCATCAAGTTCACAAGATTTAGTGACTTTCTTGCACAAAGGCAGTCTGTCGATCACAACTTGATCCATTCCCCTCACAAGTTGTTCACCTGGACTTGGTTCAGCTATAGGTTGAGAAACTTCCCCTTGAAAATTGCACATTTCTAGAGGGAAACTAGCCTTCCCTCCAGAAATTGTGCAATCCTCTCTCACAACCTATTGGGCTCCAGGATTGTGCAACCCTTCCTGCCAACACTCCCAACAGGATTTCCACAAATTACCCCACCAAGTTTTCTCAGCCCAGAATTTGTGCAAATCTGGGCAGTATTCAGCTGTTCTTCCTAGAAATTGCACAAATCTCCTGGGCATCCAACACAACTCCCAGCTAGAAATGTGCATTTTTCTCCAGAAGTCGAGCAGTCTCTTGCATGTGCAGCTGATTTGACCGATTCCCTCCAGGAATGAGCAAAACAAACTTGCATGCATGGGTTGCTTCTCCCAAGGCAGCATGCAAAGGAATCCCTTGTTTCAGGGATCTATGTTTAGCAGTTGGAGGTTACATGCAAGGTGAAATTCCGAAACCTCCCACCAAGTATCACTTCATCTAGATTTGTGGCATGCACATCACAACCTTGATGTTATCAAAACTCATCAACCATACGCTCTAGAGTTCATTCATCGCATCAACCTTGCAGCTCTGACATCCCACATTACATCTAGGAGCAATCGGCTCATTTAACTCATTTGTTTTGGGGTAAGCTCGCTTCCCATGCCTTGTGTTGCATTTTTGTCCCTTTTTGTGTTTTCACTTGTGGAAGTATTATTTGCTTGATTTATTTGAATGTTTGCTGTCATTTACATATATAATATCTTGTCCTAGCTCTATTTCAGTTTTCATTGCTATCTCACTATTGTCGCATGCATGAAACTGTTTTGCACGGACGTTCACCCAACCAACGGACTACCTCACCCACATGCATGTTGATTTGTTTGCTGAATATTTTATTCATGTTTTGCATGCACTGTCAATCACTTCTACTATATCTTAGTGTCGCCATGCTTTTACTGTCTTAGTTTCTTTCAGGTTCCCGTCAGTGATTCGGGCCAACCTTGGCCCGGACTTTGCCTTCAGCAAGGTTGCATTGCAAAATCTGGGGAAGGAAGGCTCACCTTCCTCTCCAGATTTGTGCATTCCTACCCAGCACTAGCTTCTAGGACTATATTGCGCATTTCTGGAGGACAATGGCTACTTGGCCCAAGAAATTGTGCAAATTTGTACCTAGGCCACTAGTCCTTCCAGCTGGAATTACACATTGCACAATCCCAGTAGTCAGCAGCCATATTGGACTATGCATTGTGTAGTTCTAGCAGTCATCTAGTCTCCCAACAGCCTAGATTGTGCCTTTTGTAGTCTTGGCAGTTGGTCTCCCGACCTCTAGGCTGAAATTGCGCAACCTTCATGATCATGCACCCAGGTATGTTGCAAGTCAGTTATCATGTTCATTTTCATTTTTGACTAATAGATTGATTGCCATGAGTGTTGCCATGTCTCCAGGTATCCCAGGTGTTCATCTGTCTCTCAGCAGTACAGGTACAATGGTTTGTAGGGGAGTAGAGATGAAGGCATCATTCAAAGCACACTTGGGGATGTGGTTGATCAAGTGTCCATGGACTTGCCTACCCACGAAGACATAAAGTTGTTCATAGACAAGAACATCAAGATATGGCAGCAGCAACATCACATAAGAAGCATCATGAATAGCAATTGAATACATCATACCAAATGCAACGAATGCAAGAGGAGGGTTGTTGACAACACGGAGGCGGAACAAGGTTGCAAGCTCAAGTGGGTCCATTGATGATGAAAGAAAATTTGGAGACTCCAGCTATGAAGTGATGGTGCGACATGAAGAACACGTGAAGGTAGAAGATGGAACAGAGAAAGAGTTTCATGTGTTGAAGCAACAACTCAGGAAGAACATGAAGCTGCACAGACAAGCGAATGAGATGCAATAGGAATAGGAACAACAGTGAGCGCAACATGCATTCACGGATGAAACCGTGCCCATACAAGTTAAGGATCCATCCCAGTAGCTAACACAGAGTAGACATGGTGAGAAGTGTTGTTGATCACATGCAAGGGACTCAATAGCATTCATGTGATTGAGCACACACATGCAAGCCAATCCATTCAACACACTCACCAAGGCGAAGACAAGAAGCAAGTCCAACTGGGGCTGAACATGTACTTCGGCAAGTTGATGCACATGACCACCAGCACATACTTGAATATCAACATGGATAATATGCATCAGTTTGTTTCCAGTTCAACCGTACCCAAGAACACCATGCTCATGTTAGTAGACGAGTTGGATAAAGGGGCCAAACCAATGCACCGATTGCAACGAAGGCAAGAGTTCGCTTCAGCAAGATGTCACCATGAGGTGCATGCACACCATCACGGATGACCAAGCTTGGCATCAGCTGACTACCTTCACCATCACAAGCATGTCAAAGATTTGGTCTCATCACAATAGACCAGTGTCAATGATGTCTTGCAAGGCTTGCTCAAACCATGTTGTCTCACATGAGTACATGTGCATTGTAATGTTGAGTCATGTCAAGTGTAAGTCAAGTGTCAATGGTTGGATGTAACAGTCATAGAGTAGGTGAAGAGTCATGAGGGTAGTTGAACTATCACAAAGGGGAATGTCAAGGGTCACCCCACCCTTTGCTATAAATAGTCCCTCATAACTCATTATAGAGGCTTTTGGTCAGCCAAGCTTCTGCTAAGACTATCTTGAAGAAAGCTTGGATAGTATTGTAACGCGCCTTGGCTTCTCTACTGCATGGAGCTAGTACATCTCTTTGGAGGAGCAGGCAGATGTGGCTATAACGTTTCACTGATGGGGCTAGTAGGTTTACATGGATGTATTGTATGATTGGAACTTACACTTTATATAATAAGAGCCAGCACATTTTCATGCATATGTTGTTATTGTAGTTGGACTGCTATGGTTGCCTTAATTATATATGTTGTTTAACTTACGTATTTGTGTATGAACTGATTCACATTCAATTATATGAATCTTGTTGCAAATGTGTTGTATATGTTGTTAGTGATGTCACTGTCCATGTCAACTATTCTACCAAACACCAGACAGACCTTTCACATGAACCTTGTTGTAACAATGGTTGCACTCGTTCAAACTGATTCATGAGTGTTGTACGTGTTATCTTACCTTGTACGTTGTGACTACTGCATCCGAGTGGACTGCTCTGCCTTAAGCTCTGTATGTCCTTTTGTGTTGTGTGTTCCTAGCCGAGTTGGGACTGATCCCTTTCAACTTGGACCTCACTTTCACCCTTTTCTCCCCCTTATGTGTTAGAACCTCTCATACGTCTTCCTTGACTCACTGTAGCAGTCACACCCTTGCTACTAACAGAGTTATCTTATTTGCCTCTGTGTGACATTGTGGTCAAGGCATTACCTTATGACCCACTACTGGGACTTCTACACCAAACGGTCTGAGGTCTAATTGGGACTTCTTACCAGGGATATCCCCTTGACATGTTGGTCGGTCTAGCACTGTCAACAGAGTTCGAGATCATATTGTCTCGAACCTCCACAGTAAGGAGACTCCATATTCAATGTGGAATGCCTTCAAAGACCTATTTCAAAACAACAGTGGCCATAGGAAGTTGGCACTGAAGGAAAAGCTTATAAAAATCAAGATGGAGAAGGGTGACACAATACCAAAGTACTTGAACAAGTTCATCCAATGTCGGGATGAGCTTGGAAGTGTTGGTGTTACAGTTGTTGAAGATGATCTGGTTAGCCTAGCACTTCTAGGGCTTCCCAAGAGCTAGCACAGCTACCATGACTCAATAAATGGGAGGGAGAAGCTACCAGAGTGGGAGCATTGACTTGGTGAGAGAAACAATTCAGTAGAATACTAGACATCAGTCCTCATTCAAGCATGATAATGAGGAGAACTATGCCTTAGATGGAAAGGCAAAGAAACAGAAATGGAATTCATCCCATTCCAAATCAGATTCCAATCAGGGAGGCAAGAAGAAGGACTTATCAAAGATTAAATATTTTCATTGTTATCATATGGAACACGATTCCATGAAGTGTCTACACAAGAAGTCTGGCAAGAATCCCTTAGGAGGAGTGGCAGGTGAAGCTCTCGCTTCACAATTTGAGCTATATTTCACCCTCATCGCTTGCATGGTGACATCGATGATAGGTAGTGTGTGGTATATGGATAGTGGAGCCTCATTCCATATGATCATAAACAAATAATTCTTTAGTGACTTGGAGGAGAAGGACCTCCAAATTCACATCGAAATGGGAGATGATGGGAGGTATAGCATGACCGACATCAGTATCGTTACCTTTCAGAGGGAGTTTGGTTCTCCTCTCACATTAAAAGATGTCATGTTTGCTTTGGGTTTGAAGAATAATTTGTTTTGGTTTCTATGTTCAAGCACTGTGGATATGATGTGATATTTAGCAAAGGAAAGGATTTCCTTTGTCACATAGACTCAGGAGAAGTGAAGGGGATTAGGTTTCAGGTGAAGAACCTCTACAAATTGGATGCAGAAGATTGTGGTGCTTTAAGCACAAAAGCGAAGAAGGTGCCGAGCTAAGACATAGGTGAGTGGTGGAATAGAATAATTGGTAACTTTCACCACAGACCTTTGAAGATCATGCAACAGATTTCTATAGGACTTCCCAAGGCTACACTAGAGAAAGAGACACATGCAAAGGGTGTACATTGGGGAAGTACACCAAAGCTACCTTTCATGATAAGGATAGTCGAGTGCAATCAATCCTTGAAAGAGTTCAATCAAATGTGTGTGGACCATTATCGATAGCCTCCATGGCCAAGCACATGTATTATGTAATATTTGTAGATGATTTCTCATGTAAGTGTCGAATTTTCTTCATGCAGAAGAAAGATCAGATGTTCTCTAAATTTTGTGAATTTCAAGCACTTGTTGAAAAAGATAATGGCATGAAAGTTAAAGCTCTTAGGAGTGATAACGGTGGAGAATACGTGTCAAATGAATTCAAGATATTATGTGCATCAAAAGGCATTCAATAGGAGTTAATAGAACCCCATAACCCATAGCAGAATGGGGTGGTTGAAAGGAAGAAAAAAAGTATTGTGGGAGCTACACGGGAGATGTTACATGATTAGGGCCTATCATTGCACTTGTGGGTTGAAGCATGAAACATAGTTGTATATGTGCACAATAGGAGTCTTCATCGGATTATCAGGATGAGTACACTAAAAGAAGTTTTTTAGGTAAGAAACTAGATGTGGAATGCTTCAAGATCTTTGGTTCATCAGTTTACTGTCATGTTACTAAGGATGCAAGGAAAACAATAGAACCAACAGCTAAGTTGGCCATATTTGTGGGGTACACTGATACACCTCACAACTATCCAGTGTGCCTTCCATCTCATAGGATGACAGTGGTTTGTAGTGATGTGAAGCTCGATGAAGATAAGGTCATGAGATGTTCCCTTGAGAGGGAGCTTTAGTTGCATGGAGAAGAGTATATTTTAGCTCCAAAGGAAGAACCTCGAGATGATGTGGAGAAGCCACATGCAGAGGAGTAGAGAATGTAAGTGCCCACTCATGTAGAGACTTCCATAGATGGAAGGAAGCACGCCAGAGAGGCTGACAGATTGATGCATGATGCCAAAGAGAATGTGGGAGAATCCACATCACATCGCATCTAGAGGAGGTCACTAGATCGGTACACTAGCTACATGGCTCTGATGAGCAAGAGTGTAGAGATTTGTCCATCCTCATTCGAGGAAGTAGTTTAAAAACCAATATGGGTTGATACTATGGTTGAGGAGTAGGACTCCATTATCAGAAATACTGTTTAGCAAGTAATACCAAGACCAGCAAACAAGTTAGTGGTGAGTTCCATATGGTTTTACAAGGTAAAGCAAGCAGCATATGGGAGTGTGGAGAAACACAAGGCCATATTTGTGGCCAAAGGGTTCTCTCAGGTGGAGGGAATTGATTACAAGGAGACCTTTTCTCCAATAGAAAGGTACTCTTCAATCAGATCTATTCTAGCACTTTCAGCACAGATGGGATGGAAGATACATCAGATGGATGTGAAGATAGCATTCCTCAATGAAGTGATTGAGGAAGAGGTATATATTGAGCATCTGGAAGAATTTGAGACCTTCAACAGAGATTCGCATGTGTGCAGACTCAAGCAAGAATTGTATGGACTGGAACAAGAACCTCGTGCTTGGTACACCAAGATTGACATTTATTTCACCAAAAGTGAAGCAAATATGAACCTTTATCATATTGTGGTTCAAGGTAAATTGTTGATTATAGTATTATATGTCGATGATTTAATTCTAACAGGTGATGAGAAGTTGGTAAAATCTTGCAAAGAGGATCTTGCAAGAGAATTTGAAATGAAGGACCTGGGGATCATGCATTATTTCCTTGGTATGGAAGTATGGCAAGGACATGAGGTATTGTTTGTCTTTCAGGGAAAGTATGCCAATGAGATACAGAAGAAGATCCACATGGAGAGCATAAAACCCATGGATACTCCTCTAGCAGGGAATTGGAGGAAGGAATATGTTACTTCAGGTGAACTAGTGGATGATACTATTTATAGGTAGCTTGTGGGTTCACTTATGTATTTGGTGAACACATGACTGAACATATGTTTTGCAGTTAACTAGATTAGTCAAGCAATGGTTAAGCCAACCAAACTCGATTGGAAGGTAGCTAAACATGTGTTGAGATACCTTAGAGGAAGCACTCATTTTGGGCTTTGGTACATATGGACAGAGGGAGCGAAGATGCAAGGCTTCACAGATTCAGATTAGGCAGGGAGTCCATCTGACAGGAAGAGCATATCAGGGGGAATCTTTAGTATTGGGTTAGCATCAGGTTTTTGGTAGAATAAGAAGCAGAGATCAGTTGCACTCGGTTTAGCAGAAGGAAAGTACATGGTTTCTAGTCAAGCAACTTGTGAGGCTATCTAGATGAGGAAGATTATTGTTGGGTTATTTGGTCAATAGATGGACCCTACAATGGTTTACTTTGTTTATCAAATTTGTATCAAACTCTTCGAAAATCCAATTTTTCATGATTGGTCTAAGCATATCGACATCTAGTATCACCATCTACGAGATTGCGTATAGAGGAGAATCATGTTGTTAGAGTACATTCCTACATAGGAACATGATGCAGATATTTTTACAAAGGAATTGTCAAGATGAAAATCCAAGTTTCATAGAGGCAAGATGGGAGTAGCAAATAATCCCTTTCTTGTTGGGAGGGAGCATTGAAAATGAAACAAGAAAATCCTAATTTAATTTTGTCCTTGAATTAAATTAGGAATAAAATTGTAATTACACATCACGTGATAATGTGTATTAGTTGACTAAGTTAATTTGACTTAGTTGGCTCATTTAATTCGAATTGAGGGTCTAAATTGAGTCATGTAGAGTGTCTCCTATATTATAGGAGTCCTTGTTGAGTTTATTTTGAGTTGTAACTAATTTACTCAGTGTAACTGAGTTAAATTCAGTTAAACTATTTCCAACCATTAGAGGAACTAGTGTGAGGTTTAGAGTGTGGTGTTGCCTATAGCAATCAACCAATTAACTGATGATTCACTCATAAATAACTCATGCATATCATATATGAGAGTAACCTAGTTGATATTGGAGCTCAAGGACAGTGTACTATCAGTTGTATAATCATCTGAATTATACATGTGGTGCATGCAATTGGAGGAAGGCCTATGATGGATTGCACAATTCCTTTCAGGAATTTCCCTAATTAATAGGGGGCTAATTCCTAATGAAATGACGCAAGGAAATAGGGACTTTGGCAAGCATAAAATTGGTTAAGTATTAGTCTGGGCTTGTCTAGGAAGTTGTGAAACAGATAGAGATAGTGCAGAGGTTGCTTGGGCTTGAGCAAAGCATTGTAATTTTCTCATATTTTCTGACCAATAAAATTGTTGGCATTATGATACAGGTGTTGTCTTTGATGGAAACTCACTCAGAGGTATGATACAGGTGTTTTCCTTGATGGAAACTCACTCAGATGACAGATCATAATGCAGCAGGTCAAGAGAGAGGTATACGCGGGTTAACCTTGATGAAAGTGTGTATACACGTCGGTTAGCAAAACAAAAGGGGAATATACATACACACGTAGGTTCACAGAAGGAAAGGCACATACATGTTTGAAAACTAAGTTTTGGTCCATGGTATTTGGTTCGTGGTATTTGGTCCATGGTATTTTGGTATTGGTCCATGGTATTTGGTGCAAAGTGTTGACCCCAAGTATTGGGTCCAAGGTATTGGTTCTAGGTGGTTTTGGACCATGGTATTGAGAGAGGCCTAAACCTATATAAGGAGAAGATCATTAGGCCAAGAGGGCAAGTGTGAAAGTGATGAATATCTGATGAAGTGTGAGATCTAGTATGTTGGTTATGGGTTTGTGATGCTTTGCTTAATTTGAACCTAGGAGGCACATATGCAGTTGATAAAGGTTGATGGACTGGGATCATGAAGACTAAAATGCATTATCATTATATGGTATGATCATGAATAGATCTGAATACTGACGCATGTTTTATCCTTTATATCTTATGTTCTGGGTGTATCTGAAGTTGAAAATTGCATCGAAGGTATAAGCAATTATTTTCAGATCTGTACATGAGTTCTCTCTAGTGAAAGGGCGTATACACGTTGGTTCAACATATTCAAGTAGCGTATACATTATGAGATTTGAAGTTTGAGGTTGTTGTTGGTTCTAGTGGTTGTTGCAGAGTTCTGGGCTCTGCTTTGTGTTCTGGTGATTGTGTTTTGATGACAGGGTTTCAGTGATTCGGTTGTTGGGTGATTCAGAGTTAATGATTGTATTGTAGTAGTGATTGTTTTGTATTTATGGATCCAGTCTGAAAATTTATGAAACGTGGTCCCTGGAAGAAAAGAGAAGGTTGTAGCCTTCTGTAGGTCAGCACCTACGTACTAGCACATCAGCTTGTACAAGAGCTAAGGGGGTTGTAGCTCCCTTCCAAGAGAGCTGGATAACAAGAGAGGTTGTCGCCTTTGCAGGTAGGAGCCTGTGTACTGGTATAGACTGCACTGTATAGAAATATGTTAAAAAGTTTCTTATTAAAAGAAGATAGAGACGAAATTGTAGCAGGTGGTTTTCACCCACATTGGGTTTCCACCTTATATCATGGTGTTCATGTGTGCTTCTTATGTGTGATGATCTGTTTTGTTTTATTGCACCTGTTTATTGTTCATATGGTTAATAATGTTCTGATGCACTCATTGAAGATCAACTAACTGAATCATAAGTTTACTGGATATATGCTAGTTGCGTATATATGCGGGTATCCTTAACTGAAGTAGCGTATATGAATCTAAGTATGAAAATGAAAAGATTAGTGATTTTCTAATATTGATTCAACCCCCCCCCCCGCTCTTAGTATTATTTCCAACAATTGGAAACAGAGCAGGTCCTTCAGAA
This sequence comes from Pinus taeda, assembly GCA_000404065.3. Lineage (NCBI taxonomy): Eukaryota > Viridiplantae > Streptophyta > Pinopsida > Pinales > Pinaceae > Pinus > Pinus taeda. The sequence goes on from APFE031099940.1 coordinate 188,059, forward strand.
GAAGCTTGATCACTTGAAGGAAGATCCATCAGGATGAGTAATCACAAAAGAGAGGGATCCATCAGACCACTAATCTTCGATGGGAGCAATTTTGTCTACTGGAAGATAAGAACCACAACATATCTACAATCGCTTGGAGCAGATGTTTGGGGAATCGTGGAAGGAGGATATACATACCCATCAGCAACTCCTACAGATACAACAGATAGAAAGCAATATGAACTCAATGCCAAAGCTGTTACTATCTTATTGGGAAGTTTGTCACAATCAGAATTTGTCAAGGTCATGCAGTTCAAATCAGCCAAAGAAATATGGGACAAAATCATTCTGAGCTATGAAGGAGATGGTCAAGTAAAATGGGCTAAGCTTCAAACTCTCAGAATACAGTATGAAACTCTTAAGATGCATAGTAATGAAAGCATATCTAATTACTTCATGTGTATAGATGAGATTGTCAATTGTATGAGGAATCTGGGTGAAGAAATTAAGGAAGTTGTCTTAGTTGAAAAAGTTTTGAGATCCTTGTCTGCTAAATTTGAATCCAAAGTGTCTGCCATAGAAGAAAAGGAGGATCTGCAGAAAATCAATATGATGCAACTAGACGAAATCTTAACTGCTTTTGAGATGAGAAAAGGAGGACCATCAGATATGAGAGAAGCCACATTTAAAGTATCAGCAAATGGAAAGGAAAAATTCAGTGAATCAGGATACATTTCAGAAGAAGAATACGGGGTAAATTTTGTCAAGAATCTTCAAGAGGGATCTGGAAGGTTCAAAGGTAAGCTACTTTTCAAATGCTTTTCATGTGGTAGAGTTGGTCACTACACTGCTAGATGCCCTTATAACAAAGAAAAGATGTTTGAAGAAGGTAATACAAGTTATTATACTCATGATAAAAGTAACGACTCATCCAATAGTGATGAAGACATTAGACTTCTCATGGCATATGAAAATAAAGACGTAGAAATAGAAGAAGTTACCAGATTAAAATAACAACTAGAGATAGTAACCAAAGTAAGGGAGCATTTGCAAGATGTAGTAAAAGATCAAAGCATAATAATTCAGAGACTTGAATCTAAGATCCTCTCTCTAAAAGAAGATCTTAAAGAATCAAAGAAGCAGAATAAAGAAGCTCTTGAAGAACAAGAACATGAAGTTCTCGAATTAAGGCAACAAGTGGAAGAAGGAAGAAAAGTTGAAGAAAACATAAGGAAGCAATATCTGGAAAAGGAAGGACAACATCAAGTTGAGGTAAATATCTTAAAAGGTAAATTAGAAAAAAAGGATAAACTGTTACGATTTCAAGACAGTACTAAGATTTTGGATGATATTCTTAGTAGTCAAAGATCCCCTGCTATCAAAACTGGTCTTGGTTTTTTTGAAACTGTCGAAGGTGAATCTAGCTCACAGGGTGAGGAAAGGAATTCTAATGCAAAATTTGAAATAATCAATGAAGAGATAAGTGGTCAACCCCAACAACAACCAAGGAAAGAAATTCTTCAAAGAAGATCTTTTCCTCCTAACTATGGAAGTGATAGTCGATTATTTCCTCAAATGAATAATGTTGAATGTTATGTATGTCATAACTTTGAACATATTGCAGCTAGATACAGAAGCAAAATGGGTTAAGACCATCACACAGAAAGATCATCACGCTCCAGGTACTTCAAGGGATATAGTTTTGCTTGCAATATGTTTGGTCACAAAGCCATTGACTGCTATAGGAGGAATATGAAACATGTAAGATGTTATGAATGTAACAAGTTTGGACATAAAGTAAGGGAATGCAAGAGAAAAATTCAAACTCCAAAGCAATAAGATCATACATCATCGCAATTCCAGGTATTGAAGAAGATAGAATTAGAGATAGAAAGATGTGGCATAACTTAGTTAGTTGACGTAACAGACACAGGGGAAACTGAAAGTATAGACCTTCAATATTCAAATTTGCATACACAAATATTATGAAGATAAGTCGCGTATATACACGAGTTATAGGCTGCAGAGTCGCGTATATGGAGCGCTGAAGAAAAAGCAGCAGAAGAGATTCAGGAAATGGTTTAGTCATGGTATATGATGGTTGGCACAAGCTCAGGGGGAGCATATGCTTTTAATAATGCATTGTTGGCATTATGGTTAGAAGTCTTTGGTGATGATGCTTATTGACACATATTTCCATTGATTATTGATTGACCAAGAGAATGGATTGCAGGTTACAGGTCTGGATGCTAGTGACAGATTCTTATGGTGTAGATCATATGATGTATGATAGTTGCTAATAACTATCATGGTCGTGTTTAGGTCCTTGGTCTTTGTGAGCCATATGATGTATTTTGTTACCCCACTATACATGGGATGGATGATGAAATGTTTCTTGTTTTTGAGTCATGTATAAACATTTGGTATATCCCCACTTGGTTGGGTGGATGAGTCAAAAATGGTGTATTCCCACTTGGTTGGGAGATTGATGTATGTATAGAGTCATGTTATGCTTTTGCAAACCTTGCATGTGCTCAAGGGGAGCATGGATGGATTGGTACATCTTGGCATATACAAAGGGGGAGCTCAATCAGAGATTTCAGCAGGTACTCAGGAGGAGTATGGACAACAGAAGATATACCAAGGGAGAGAACTTCTTGGTCTGCCCTTTGCCCTTGATGTCAAAGGGGGAGAGTGACTTGGTGTGGTGGTTGCCATCAAGTCCAAAAGGGGAGATTGTTTGCATTATGATACAAGTGTTGTCCTTGATGGCAACTCACTCAAAGGTATGATACAGGTGTTTTCCTTGATGGCAACTCACTCAAATGACATATCATAGTGTAGCAGGTCAAGGGACAGGTATACGCAGGTCAACCTTGATGAAAGTGTGTATACATGCGGGTTAGCAGAACAAAAGGGGCTTATACGTACACACGCAGGTTCACAGAAGGAAAGGCGCATACATATTTGAAAACTAAGTTTTGGTCCATGGTATTTTGGTATTGGTCCATGGTATTTGGTCCAAAGTGTTGCCCCTAAGTATTGGGTCCAAGGTATTGGTTCTACGTGGTTTTGGACCATGGTATTGGGAGAGGCCTAAACATATATAAGGAGAAGATCATTAGGCCAAGAGGGCAAGTATGCAAGTGATGAATATCTGATGAAGTGTGAGATGTAGTATGCTGGTTATGGGTTTGTGATGATTTGCTTGATCTAAACCTAGGAGGTACCTATGCGGTTGATAAAGGTTGATGGACCTAGATCATGAAGACTAAAATGCATTATCATTATATGGTATGATCATGAATAGCTCTGAATACTGACACATGTTTTATCCTTTATATCTTATGTTTTGGGTGTATCTGAAGTTGAAAATTGCAGCGAAGGTATAAGTAATTATTTTCAGTTCTGTACGCGAGTTCTCTCTAGTGAAAGGGCGTATACACACTGGTTCGACACAGTCAAGTAGCATATACATTATGATATTTGAAGTTTAAGGTTGTTCTTAGTTCTAGTGGTTGTTGCAAAGTTCTGGGCTTTGCTCTGTGTTCTGGTGACTGTGTTTTGATGACAAGGTTTCAGTGATTCAGTTGTTGGGTGATTTAGAGTTAATGATTGTATTACAATAGTGATTGTTTTGTATTTATGGATCCAGTTTGAAAATTTATGAAATGTGGTCCCTCGAAGAAAAGAGAAGGTTGTAGTCTTATGTAGATCAGCACCTACGTACTAGTACAAGAGCTAAGGGGGTTGTAGCTCCCTTCCAGGAGAAGCTGGAGAACGAGAGAATGTTGTAGCCTTCTGCAGGTAGAAGCCTCTATACTGGTATAAGACTGCACCAATACAAAAATATTGTAAAAAGAAGTTTCTTATTAAAAGAAGATAGAGA
>APFE031099940.1:194101-215868 GCA_000404065.3 Pinus taeda
CATTGGGTTTCCACCTTATATCATGGTGTTCATGTGTGCTTCTTATGTGTGATGATCTGTTCTGTTTTACTGCACCTGTTTACTGTTCATATGGTTAATAATGTTCTGATGCACTCATCGAAGATCAACTAATTGAATCATAAGTTTACTGGATATATGCTAGTTGCATTAAACACAGTTGCATATATATGCATGTATCCTTAACTAAAGTAGCATATATGAATCTAAGTATGAAAATGAAAAGATTGGTGATTTGCTAATACTGATTCACCCCCCCCCCCCCTCTCAGTATTATTTCCAACAATATACAGATAGCAGGGGTTTTTAGCTCTGGCTTTTCCCAAGAAATCATTGTGTTTTTTTTTATTGAATTATTTCTCGTGTATTCTTCATGATTTCACAATTGTTTAATTGTTGCCAATGATGAGTAGAGTAGATTCAAGTCTATTGTTTTAGTAAATTACAATTATTAGTTTGAATCTACAAGGAATTTCTACAAGGAGAACGTTAAATACTTCAATCAAAATTTTAACTGTATATTGAACAAGTTCCCTCCAAACACATAGCCTCATGATTCTATTACTATAGATTGTTATACAATTGCCTTGCCAACAAAATTTTTTGTCTTTGTTAAGAAAATTGCAAAGGAGACACTCACTTTAAACTTTGTAGAAGCAATCGTCGTGGAGAAAGACTTGCGTGTCATTGGAGTTGTTGGGTGTGGAGCATGATTATCTTTTGTATTCAAAGGTATTGCTGCATTGGACCCCAATTTGTAATGGGGTGGGGCGGCAACGCCACCCGTAAAATATTCGCTGCAGGGGGGGGTCCAGGGGGGGCGGCAGCACCCCCGAAGCTAAGAATAGATGTAAAATTGCCTTATAAAATGTTGTAATTTCATAGTCAATCTGGGCCATTCATTAGGCAGAGATCTGATGGTAGAAGTTATGTTTACTTTGGGTTTTTTTCCCTAGAAGGCAACCCCTCGCTATATATGAGGGAATTGTATTGCATCTATGTAGATCTATATTATGAGTGAGGAAGAGAGAGGATATTGAGAGCGAAGAGGGAATTACAACAGATCTGTTGTAGGTTGTATCTCTTTAGTTTGTTGGATAATATAAAAAGAAGGACTGGCTGTCTCTCCGTGGACGTAGCCCAAACTGGGTGAACCACGTATATCTGTGTCTCTCTTGTTTTATGCGTTTCTGCAATATTTTATGTTTTCATTGCTCTGTAATATATAATTTTCTAACAACTTGTATCAAAGCCAAAGGTCTATTTGGCTGATAAACTCGCAAGAGAGAAGGGTTCCTAGTTTGAGTGGGAGCAATGGTGGAAGGTGGTAGGTTTAGGGTCGAAAAATTTAACGGCAAAAACTACCATCTGTGGAAGATGCAGATGGAAGATTATTTATACTAGAGAGATCTGTACCAACCATTGAGCAGAAAGACAAAGAAGCCGATGAGTATGATAGACACAGAATGGGATATTCTCAACAAAAAAGCACTTGGAACAATACGGCTGTGCCTAGCGGCATCGGTAGCATTTAATATTTCAAAGGAAATGACAACAGAGGCTTTAATGTCAACATTGCCCAAACTATATGAAAAACCATCAGCCTCAAATAAGGTATTTCTTATGAAGCGTTTATTTAATATGAAGATGTCGGAAGGTGGATCTGTTGCTGATCATTTAAATGAGCTTAATACAACTACCAGTCAATTAAGTGTTGTAGGGGTAATTTTTGATGATGAAGTTAGGGCTCTGTTATTTCTATGCTCATTTCCAAAAAGTTGGAATGATTTAGTTATGGCCATTAGTAATCTGTCTCTGTATCTAGTACTTTAAAGTTTAATGATGTTGTCGGTGCAATCCTTAGTGAGAAAATGCAACAGAAAAGCTCAAGTGAGACATCAAGTAACGATTTGACTGCAAAGACTAGGGAAAGAAAAATGGAAAGAGGAAAGAACCCTGGATATCGTAGTAAGTCAAGAAAAGGCAGATCCAAGTCCAGATCGGGGATAGTGTGCTGGAAATGCGGGAAGAAAGGACACCTGAAGAAAGACTACAAGTCTCGAAAGGGAAAAGAAGGAGACACGCAACAAGAAAATAATCATGAAGTGAATGTAACAGGTGATGTGTTGCAAGACGCTTTGATTATTTCATTAGAAAATATTATTGATTCTTGGGTGGTAGATTCAGGGGCCTCATTCCATGCCACACCTGATAAGAAACATTTTTATGATTATGTTCAAGGAGATTTTGGACAGGTTTGATTGGGCGATGATAAACCCTGTAAAATCATTGGAATGGGTACAATTTTCATAAAACAACTAAATGGAAATCAGTGGCTATTGAAGGAGGTAAAGCGTGTTCCAGATCTGAATAAAAATTTGATTTCAACAGGGCAATTGGGAGGTGAAGGTTGCGTAACTACTTTCACAGATAAAACCTGGAAGGTCACTAAAGGATCCCTCGTAATAGTGAAAGGAGGAAAGGTTGGTACATTGTATTTATGCAATGGTATTTCTTATTCTGTTAATTCTTTAATCTCTACAGGAGAAGATACAATATTGTGGCATCATAGGCTTGAGCACATGAATGAGAAGGGGACGTAGATTCTTCACTCAAGAAATTTGTTGCCAGGTTTGAAGCATGTTGATTTAAAATTCTATGAGAATTGTGTTTATGGAAAACAGAAGAGAGTTAGATTCCTTAGAGTTGGGAAAGAAAAGAAGAGTGAAAATTTAGAGCTTGTGCGTACAGATGTATGGGGACCTGCTCAGGTATCATCTCTTAATGGCTCTCGTTATTATGTTACTTTTATTGATGGTGCAACAAGAAAAACTTGGATTTATTGTATTCAAAATAAATATGATGTATTCGATACTTTCAAGAAATGGAAAACTTTGGTTGAAAATGAGACAGGAAAAAGGTTGAAGTGTCTTAGATCAGACAATGGAGTTGAATATTGTAGGAAAGAGTTTGATAGTTATTGTTCAAAGAATGGAATTCGTAGAGAGAAGACAGTTCTAAGAACACCACAAGAAAATTGTGTTTCAGAAAGGATGAACAGGACAATCATGGAGCATGCAAGGTGCATGAGATTGCATGCAGGATTGCCTTTACAATTTTGGGTAGATGCTATAGATATTGTTGTTTATATAATAAACAGAGGGCCTTCAAGTTCCTTGGATGGTGGTATTCCAAAGGAGGCATGGACAAGTAAAAAGGTAAATTACTATTTTTTAAATACTTTTGGTTGTGAAGCCTTTGTCCACATTAATAAAGAAAATAGAACAAAGCTTGAGGCAAAATCAAAGAAATGTACCTTTATTGGATATGGTGTTAATTATTTTGGTTATCGCTTTTATGACTATGAGAAACAAAAAATCAATAGGAGCAGAGATGTCATATTCAATGAAAAGGTTTTGTATAAGAATCAACTGTAGGAAAAGAAATAGGAAAAAGAAAACAAAGAATACATAGTGCTTGATGAGATCACAAGAAAAGAGATGGTGCCTGAAAATCATAATGATCAACAACCAAACAACAACCAGAATAGCAACAAGCACCTCAAACACCTGAAAGCGATGTTAGAAGATCTACCAAGATAAGTAGACCCCCTAAATGATACTCTCCTTCATTATATTGTGTATTGTTGACTGATTCTGGTGAACCAGAAAGTTATGAAGAAGCAGTGCTAGTAGAAACCAGGAAGAAGTGGGAGAAAGCCATGAAAGAAGAGATGGACTCCTTAGCACATAACTAGACTTGGGACTTATTCAAGTTGCCTGCAAGTAAAACAACATTGCAAAATAAATGGGTTTACAAGTTTAAGGAAGAAGATGGAGGTAGAAAATGGTATAAAACTAGGCTTGTGGTGAAAGGGTTTGCACTGAAAAAGGGTATAGACTTTGATGAGATATTTTCCCCTTTTGTTAAAATGACTTCAATCAAAACTATTTTAAGTCTAGTAGCAGCTGAAGATTTGCATCTTGAGCAATTAGATGTAAAGACAACCTTTCTCCATGGGGATTTGGAGGAAGAGATATATATGTAGCAACTACAAGGATATGAGGTAAAAGGGAAGGAGAAACTAGTTTGCAGATTGAAGAAGAGCTTCTATGGCTTAAAACAAGCTCCAAGGTAGTGGTATCTAAAATTTGACAGGTTTATATCTAAACAAGGTTATACTAGATGTCACTCTGATCATTGTGTTTATCTCAAAAGGAAAAATGATGGCAACTATATTATATTGTTATTGTATGTAGATGACATGCTTGTTGCAGGTTCTAACATGCAGGAAATAAATGCACTCAAAATAAAATTGGCAAACTCATTTGCAATGAAGAATTTGGGTGCTGCAAAACAAATCCTTGATATGAGAATAACTGGAGACAAGAAGAATCACAAATTAACATTGTCTCAAAGTGAGTACATAGAAAAGGTGTTGAAAAGGTTTAATATGCAGAATGCAAAACCAGTTAGTATACCTTTGGCTAGCCATTTCAAATTAAGTAAGGAGGAGTGTCCCGAGACTCAGGAAGAAATGGCTCATATGTCTAAAGTTCCATATTTATCAGCAGTTGGAAGCTTAATGTATGCAATGGTCTGCACAAGGCCTGATATTACATATGCAGTGGGAGTTGTAAGCAGGAACATGAAAAATCCACGGAAAGAACATTTGATGGTGGTGAAGTGAATTCTCAGGTATTTGAGAGGTACCACAAATCAAGCATTATGCTTTGGTGGTTCAAACATTTCTCTACAGGGATATGTTGATGTAGATATGGTGGGTGATAGAGATAACAGGAGAAGCACAACAGGATATGTGTTTACTGTAGGTGCTGTTAGTTGGGTATCAAAACTGCAAAGTGTTGTTGCACTCTCAACAACAGAAGCAGAGTATGTTGCTACTATAGAGGCTAGTAAAGAAATGATTTGGTTACAAAGGTTTCTAGATGAATTGGGTAAGAAGCAGGAGTTGGACAAGTTATACAGTGACATCCAGAGTGCCATACATCTTGCAAAGAACTCTGCATTTCATTCCAAGACTAATCATATACAACTCAAGTACCTTTTATATGGTTAGCGTTGGAAGATGGACAGTTGAAGCTGGAAAAGATACATACTAGCCATAATCCTGCAGATATGTTAACAAAAGTTGTAACCAGGGAGAAATTGAGAATTTGCTCAGTTTCAGTTGGTCTCCAAGCATGATGAAGAAGATGAGAAACAACGATATCCAAAGTGGAGTCATTGTCCAGCAAATGAAGTAGCGGTGGAGTTGTTATAATCTGTCTCCAAGTGGGAGATTGTTGGGTGTGGAGCATGATTATCATATGTATTCAAAGGTATCGCCACATTGGACCCCAGTTCGTAATGGGGCGGCAATGCTGCCCATAAAGTATTCGCTGCAGGGGGGTCCAGGGAGGGTGGCTGTGACCTTTGGGGCCCCCTCCCTAGCGGGGGGATTGGGGGCAGTGCCCATGAAGCTAAGAATAGATGTAAAATTGCCTTGTAAAATGTTGTAATTTCATAGTCAATACGGGTCATTCATTAGGCGGAGATCTGACGGTAGAAGTTATGTTTAATTTATGGTTTTTTTCCCTAGAAGGCAAACCCTCGCTATATATGAGGGAATTGTATTGTGTCTATGTAGATTTGTATTCTGAGTGAGGAAGAGAGAGGAGATTGGGAGCAAAGAGGGAATTATAGCAGATCTGCTGTACATTGTATCTCTTCAGTTTGCTGGATAATATAAAAAGAAGGACTGGTTGTTTCTTTGTGGATGTATCCCAAACTAGGTGAACCACATATATGTGTGTCTCTCTTGTTTTATGCGTTTCTGCAATATTTTATGTTTTCATTGCTCTATAGTATATAATTTTCTAACAGGAGCTATTACTGATGATGAAGAATCTAAAGACTCCAAAGAGATTGGCAAGAATTATCAATCCTCTTCAAATAAGGCTAAATAAAATGATTTTGTTGATATTGAAAGGTTGACTAAATCTTTAAACTCACTCACTAATGAAGTCTCAAAATTAAAGAGAAAGTCAAACGAGGCCTCTACCAGTAGCAAACCTCATAAGTATTTCTTATTCAGAAGGAATAACAATAACCATCCATCTAAATCTACCCAGAGCTTAAATGTTGTGTTGAATGTTGAAATCGTAGGCATGGAAAACTACTTCTCCTTCCATTAGGAATGGCATTCTGAGAAAACTTGCCCACAGTGGAACCACAATATGACTGCTTTGGTAGCCCATATTGTTAATAATTTACTAGAAAATTAGCAGTCTAAGCAAGTAGAGGAAACAAATGAGCCTACCACTGCTAAGAAAGTACAAGTATTGGACACTTAATTAACACTTTTTATTTTATTCTCAATAATAACAACAAAAGTGTTGAAGGACCACTAGAAATTGAAGCTCATCCTCATAAACTAACCGGTTGTTATAATTTGAGGAGAAAAGGGCCCATCTTTGAACAAGAATTGACAAGACATGAGTTTAATAAGCAATTCCTAAGAATGATATCACTGCCATCCAATCCTACATAGAATGCACATAACAAGTATGAAAATGTTATTTCTTCTAAGAACACTTCCACTAGTAGTAAAAACAAGTCTATCACTCTATAATTTTCAAACAGAGCTACGCCTAGAAACACTACAACATTGCTTGTTTTAAATGAAAGCATCAAATATAATATCATTGAGGACATGAAAAGAGATCATGCCAACATTTCCATGTTTGAGCTTGCAAAGATAGCATGCCAGCATGAGTTGTTTGTCCAAGCCTTCTCACAACCTTCGTTAGGTGACAAAGCTTCTACTTTTCAAACGACGTCTAGTAAGCCTCATGGAACCCTTGAATCTATGGTTAATGTTGTAAATTTATGGTTAGATTTTGAAATATTTAATTACAATTTCCATAATTTTTTGGTTGATTCATGTGCACCTACGAATGTAATTCCATTATCAATCGCTAAGAAAATTAATGCTAAATGGGATAAAAATGATGCACAAATAATTCAGCTGGACATATCACTTGTTCAGGCCATTAGTGAAATCAAGAATGTTATTATCTATTTTATCATTAGACCAAAGGTTACACCAATGCATAAACATTGTAATCTTGGAAATCCCTGAAGACTATAGCACACTCTTGAGCAAATACTAGTCTAGTAAGTGAAAAGGGTATTTTGAAAAATAATGGTCACACTTATGGCTTCCATACAAGGGAAGAAACAACCAAATTCGAGTGGAAAGTGAGCCCTACATGAATATATTGTGACACCACTTGAGGGTCATAATGATCATGTCATCTTTACCGATGTAATATTTGGAAATTTTTTCTTGAAAATTAATCATGGGTGTTATCAAGCATAGCCATCACCCATCCCACTAGATACACAATTGGATCTTCTTCCTCGTACTCCAACTGGTGCTAATGAATCTTGTAACATATATGTACATAGTAATAATAGTATAGGAACCAATTTATTAGCTGATAATATTTGGACTTTGTACTTTGATGGTTCAAAAACTCAAGATGGCTCTGGAGTTGGTTGCATTCTCATAGACCCACATAACAAGAAGTACATCCTATCATGTCGTTTGGATTTCAAGTGTACAAACAATACTACCAAATATGAAGTGCTCATTCTTGGATTAAATAAATCCATTGACTTGAAGGTAAAGTTGGTCAAGCTAATTGGAGACTCAAAAGTGGTTACTTGCCAAGTACGAAACACTATCCATTTTGTTTCACCAAGTTTAAGAAACTATGAATAGGATGTATGGTGACTTGTTACTTATTTTAAATCTTTTAATATTATTTTTATTCCTAGAATTAGAAATATCGCCACTGACACATTAGCTAATGCAACTACTATAATTTCACCTTTGAAAAATGGTTTTTCTATAGAGTTTATATATAAACCATCTATGCCTGATGATGTAACTAGTTTTTGTGTTTTCAAGGATTACCAACAAATATTGTATTTTATAGCTAATGTGGATGTGTTCAAAGATGCGGCCATTGAAGAATATGAGCATGACAAGGATATGCAGGAAGAAATCGATACAATGAAAGGGAATACTATGCCTAAAGGTGTAGTGTCCCTTGAAAAACTATATGACTTGCAAACGGGTTCAGAGGACCAATTAATAATATGACTCAGAGCTCGAAGATTTCATATGAATAAGTCAATCTGGAAACTCAAGACGATCCAAAATATTTAAACCTTGATACATGTTCTCCGCAAGAAATAAAAGCATTCATTAGCCTTTTCAAACAGTACCATGAGGTGTTTGCATGGAATTATGATGATTTAAAGACATATGATACTCGTATTATCCAACATGTCATTCCCATTAAATAAGGGGTGAAGTTGGTTCAAAAAAATCTAAGTAAATTTCATCCAACACTTAAGACCCTAATCCAAAAGGAATTAAGGAAGTTGTTGGATGCTCAGACCATTTTTAAGGTTAGGCATTCTACTTAGGTTTCAAATTTGGTCCCTGTTAGAAGAAGTTTGGTTAGATAATGTTATGTGGTGTCAACTTTCGCAATCTCAACCAAAGCATCATACAAAGATAATTATCTAGTTCCATCCATGGAACAGATCCTCCAAATAGTATCTAGGTCTAAAATGTTCTCACTACTAGATGGTTTCTCTGGATACAATCAAGTGCTAGTGGCATAATGAGCTCGCCTCAAAACTACTTTCAGGACCAAGTGGGGAACTTTCACCTTTAAGAGCATGTCATTTGGACTTATTATAATTGGCCAATGTGTGGTAGTCTATCTAGATGATGTAATTGTATTCTCTAAAAGAATATCGGACCATGTTCGTCATATAAAATAGATATTTGAACAATGTCACAAGTATGGGATTTATCTCAATCCCAAGAAAGCATATTTGGTGTATCATAAGACATTTTCTTAGGACACATCATTGCCAAGAACATAATCAAAATTGTTTTGGAAAGGGTCAAAACTATAGCCCATATCTCTTTCCCTATAAACAAGAAGGCTATGCAATATTTCTTGGGGAAGATTAATTTCCTGCATAAGTTCATGTCTGGCTATGCTTAGATAGTTAAACCATTGCAAGAGGTGATAAAGAAATATGCAACATAGAAATGGGACAAAAGGGAAAAGGATGATTTTACTCATATCAAACAAGTTATTATTGATGAGTTTGCATTGTTTAGTCCTGACTATGGAAAGGATTTATTTCTTTATACAGTCACATCAGATTCATCTACTACAGCTATATTGATGCAAAAAATGTTGAAGGAAATGAATGGCCTATTTCTTTGAACATGGGTGTTTGCGTACAAGGGTCGGAGTTGAACTACCCTACCATTGATAAACAAGATTATGATGTATATAAGGCAATTAAGCATTTCAGGCCCTATCTTTCCAAATCTCACGCGATCATATATGTGCCTCATCCAGTAGTCAGAACACTCTTTGTGCAACAACAACTAGGTGAGAATAGGGCTAATTAGATGACCCGTTTGCAAGAATATGATCTAGAGTTTAAGCCAATTCATATTATTAAGGGTCATGCCCTTTTTTAACTTGTAGCAAAAGCTAACGATGCTACAAAGTAAGATCTTTCAGGATGGGAGCAGGAAATAGAGATGTATAACATTGAACAAGTTCCCTAGAAAATATCAACAATGCCATGGTATTTATATATACAACAATACTTAGAGAATGGAACCTTTCCTACACATTATTAAACAAACAAAACAGGAAAATTCACCTTAAATCTATATTTTATCAACTCACTCATGGAATGATTTTCATAAAGATCCATAATGGTGTCTTCTTAAGATGCCTAGAGCCTCAAAACATAGAGAAGGTGTTAACAGTTTTGCACGACGGACTGCGGGTGGACACTATGCAAGCAATACAACTTCACACAAAGTAATGAGGTTTGGCTATTATTGCCCCACCTTATTTAAGGATGCTCATGCTTATGCCTAGAAGTGCCCATATTATCAAAGATGTGTCAGTCAAGACCATAAGTCAACCACTCCACTACTACCACTAGCAGTTGAAGAACCCTTCCAACAACAGGGACTAGATTTTATTGGAGAAATATTTCCATATTTGTAAAAGAAACATCACTACATTCAAACAGCTTCAGATTATTTCACTCGATGGACCAAAGTGGTTCCAATAAGACAAGTCAACGACTAGGAAGTCATCCAATTCCTAAGCAGAACATCATAAATATGTTTGGCATTCCAACATCTCTTTCTTTTGATAATGCAACTTATTTTTATTTTTTGAAACTTTAGGAGTTTGCATTAGAAAATGGTATTTGTCCTGAAGATGAACCACACTGGCTAGTTCGAAACCCGTCGACCTAATACTTTATATGTGATTTTTTTTCCGAAATTTTTCATGAATTAAAATGGTATTGTATTAAAGCATGCATCAAATTATTACCCACAGGGAAATTGTTTAGCAAAATCAACAAACATGAATCTCATTCACATAATAAAAAAAAATGTTTCCTCTAAACAGAGGAACTGGCACATGCTTTGGTGAATGCATTATGGGTTAACCGTGTAACTCCTAAACCCTCTCTTAAAACCTCACCATACTTCCTCGCATATGGTAAGGAAGATATTATGCCACCTAACTTGTATCTCCTAGCCTTGCAATGCTCCCAACAGTCCTAAGGTAAGCCATGCCTTCTAGTTCAAAATAAGATAGATACATTGCTTAAACTCGAGGAAGAAAGGCTGAAAGCTAAAGAAAAAAAATTGCACATCAAAATTGTATCAAGCATTGGTTCGATAAGAAATTTGCAAGGACTAAAAGTTTCGATGTGGATGACTTAGTATTGAAGTGGGATAAAGCCCATGAAGAGAAAGGCAAACACACGCAGTTCCAATATTTATGGATAGGCCCTTATACCATTGAAGAGAAACTTGGCCATAATGAATTCAAGTTGAAATATTTAGATGGGAGGATTGACCCTCTTCCTGTTAATGGCCGATATTTTTAGCATTATTTTCAGTAGTGTCTCTAATTTGTGTTCCCTATACAGTTTCTTTCTTTATAATCTATTTTTTGTCTCATGTGCGTCATGTCAAGTCATGTCATGTCTTGTTATGTGTCTTGGTCATTGTACATAACTAAGACCTTGTGTGAAAGATTGCATGGATCAAAATGGCTTTGTGGTGGAGTAAATAGGAAATGTGACAACCATAATTCTTGGCTATCTATTATTTCTTATTATTTGTTTTGGAAGAAGCCATAGGTTGAGCTAAGTATGCATGGAAAATATGATCCATTCAAGCAGAAAAACTTAAGAGAACCTATAAGACCCGCATCTATTCTAACATCCCAACTCCTCAACTTAGTGTTAAATCTGCTTGGTGTTTTTACAAGCTTATCCAATTGAGTAGAGAAAGGATAAGGAGAAAATATATAGCAAGAAAATTGATATCAAAGGTTATATTAATAGTTCTCTGAAGTGGAAACATCTTCTGCTCTAAATAAGTCGGAATCCCTCTTCTTCCCATTGAAATAATAAGTGTCGAAGCATAGATCTATTAAATAAATAAATAAAGGGTTAAAGAAGAGAAAGGATTCCTACGCAATGGGTGCAGCACGTGACTTTGTCAAGGTAATGTTCAGGCTCGCTAGTAGTGAAGCAACACTTGTGATCTATAGTGACTCCGTTGGGGTATTGTCCAGGCCTACTGGTAGTGGAGCAACACCAGAGATGAAACTCATGCTTTAAATATCTTAAACTCATCATTTTATATTACCCTTTCCTGGATTGAAACAATTGTAATATGGCATATTCTTTTTTATGTTAAACCAAGGAAAGGAATATGAGGTGTTATGTATATAACCAGGTCAAAAGAGGAGGTTAAGTAAATTGTATTCGTGAATCAATACTTCTTGAAGGGCTAACCCTTTAAATGAAAATTTATTCCTAATAAGATAAGTTGAAGCTCACCCAATGTGTTGCCAAGTATTTTCGTCGCTACAACACCCCCCAAAACTTCATTGCATTCAAATTTTGGAGCCTACCAAACTATCATATCAAGTGTCACATTGCTCGTCAAGTGTTTCTTAAAGTCATTTTACATGTTTCAAGTATTCTTGGTCATTCCTAAGTGTCGTCGCATTATTTAGTACATCTCTGGTACACTTCATGGCTATAATACCTTTGCTTGTTGTAAAAAAACACTTTTGGTCATAGTCTCACACACTTGGTTTATTGTACTTGGGGAATGTTTGTAAACTAGAATTTTGATGTATATTTCTTATTATTTTATCTTGACTAAGTTTTTCTAATGATTTGTTATGTGTAGCACTTGATTTTAGTCTCAGCTCATAGTGTTTTCCTAACCCTAACTTTCTAGACTCAGTCAGAACATGTGTTTCTCAAAGCTAGTTCATTATGACTAAGAAAGTGCATGGCACACTATTAAGCCTTATTCAGGACCCCTTCCCTATCTGGAGTGTACTTTGTACCCTCCAAGAGTGCATGGCGCACTCTGAAGAAATATTCCCTCCTTCCTTTCCCGAATTGTGCCCTTAAAGCAATCCTTCCTCCCAGTTGGGCACATGGCACACCAACATTGATTAATGAGCCCCCTTTAGCCTTCAAAAGTGCACCCTACACCCAACCAAACACACAACACATCATCAATCTTCGGTCGATCACTCCACCCCTCTTCATGATGCACCCTACACCCTCCACCAATTCCTCACCCTCACTTGAGCGCTTGGCACACAAACAAGATTTAATGACCATCTTTCATCCTTCATACTTGCACCCTATTCCCTCCATAAAATTTTCCCTTCCTTTTTGAGCGTACAGCACATCCTCAAGCCTCAAACACTGAGGCCTTCCTCCTTAGCAGTGCACCTTGCACCCAAAGTTTCCCTTGTTCTTCCTTAGCACATTATTAAACCATGAACAAAAAAGTTACATGAAACATGTTAGAATAGGAGATTTTTCAGACTAATTTTTTCTTGCCATCGATGATCCCAGTTGCAAGTATTCTAAAATAACATGGTGATGATGCATGAATAAATATGTCAAAGAGGGCATTTATAGGAAACATTTAAGAACAAAGAACATATGAAGTGGCAAGATGAATAACATTAAAATTCTGAAAATTTAATTGGTCCAAAAGACTCCATATGATCAAAGACCCTTTGGAGGTAAAGGTATCAATAATATGGAAGCTACATGCAAGATTCAAGGTACAAGTGGAAGCATTTTAACCTCTCAATAAAGTCCATATCATTAGTCATTATGATTCCAAGGCATATCTGTTAGTGACTTGTCATGTTTCCACCTCATAATGATATGGAAATCGTGATGTAATTATGTAATTATTATAAATACAAAGAAGTGGAAGTCCCAGAGTCATTTATGGAATAAAGAGTCATATGAAGAATTCCAAAAGAGACATGAATTCCAAAAGTCATATGTAATTCCAAAAGTTTTTAGAAGTCCAAAGGTCATTATAAGTTTAAAATTCATATGATAAACTCAAGAGTCATGAGGATATGAAAGGTCATGCCTCTAGTTATAAAAGAAGCCTCATTTCTCAAGCAAAGGACTTTGCACCTTGGCTTCTCCCACAAGGAATTAGAGAGAAAGAGATAATACTTTTGGGGAACAAGTAGTGGCTCTAATGCTCCATTATTGGAGATAGTGATGTTCATTGTACTCATGTATCTTGGAAATTTTGCTTAATACTTGAATCCATTCGGCCAACACATTTTCATGCATGGATCGTGGATGTTTTGAGACTATTATTCTAATGTTTGTGATTTATGTTGGCTTTCACATGTACTAAAGCAATTGAACCATTTCGATGACTTTTGTGCTCAACTTGTTGGAAATGTATTGTGATGATTTTAATAATCGTAGCATCTATGAGAACTATTTCACTTAATGTCTAATGATTATTCCTTATTTATGTGCATGTGTCTTTACTATATTAGTACTATTACGCTTCTTTTAGAGACTCACTTTTGTTTCTTGCAATCAAATAACCTTGATACATTTACGATCAAACATTCCACAAGGCACACTCTCTTGCTTGTTCAAAAGCACATGCAAGCTACTCTCTCATGCTCATTGCTTAAGATAAGGAATATATTTAAGTTAATGACAGTCAAGCCTTATTTCTGGATGGGAATCCTATACTAAACGATGTGAGGTCTAATTGGTACCTCACATTAGGGAGATCTCCTATATGTTAGCCATATCCAACACCATCAACAAAAATTTTGATGGTAAGGATTTGGTAACATGGATACCACATATGGAGAAATTCTTTTATCTACATGATGTGCAACACATGCAAAAGGTACGCTTTGCATCTTTATATTTAGAATTCAATATTTTTTTGTATTATCAATGGCTTTGTTCTCGTAAACCACTTGTCACTTGGTCAATTTTTATAGAGGAATTGATAGCACATTATAAGAATACAAAGAGAAACACCTTCTTTATCCAGTTGATAAATCTCATACAAAAGGGTCCAATGTTGAAGCACATCGAGGACTTCCAAATATTGAATATCAAGGTAATTGACATTCCAAAGTAGCATATGATTGATGTATTCATAGGGACTTTAAATAATAAAATCCAACATGAGGTTCGCCTTTGGGAACCTAATTCATTAGCGAAGGCATTCATGGTGGAAAGAAAATTTGAAAGCAAAATTATGACAACAAAGAGTCTACCACTCACAACCATAAAGATGGAAGTGTTGTTGTTTGTAGTCTCCTACAAACTACAAGGTTGACACCACAACAACTAGAGGAAAAAATATCAGAAGGGATTTGTTACAGTTGTGATAACAAAAACACTAAAATTCAGAAGTGTGCTAAGAAGAAATCATTTTACCTAAATTTTGAAGAGGAGGAAGAAAAGGAACAAGAAACATCAAAAGAAGAGGATATACATCGGGAACCAACCCTAGAGAAAGAAGAAATGAATCTAACCATATCTTGTAATGCATTGGCGGTAATTACCACTCCTCAAATTCTCAATATAGAAGGATATATCAAGAAGAAAAACATAATAATGTTGATTGATTCAGGTAGTACCCATAATTCTATTCATTGTAAGATAACCAAGGAATTGAATTGATTTCTATATCCAGCACTAGAATGTCAAGTGATAGTTTCAAATGAAGGAATGATAAATTGCTGAAGAAAGTACCATAATATCAAGCTAATCATGGGAGAATATGTATAGAATAGTCCAATTCTTTCCATTCCAATGGGTGGTGTTGATGTTGTATTAGGAATCCAGTGGTTACAATCTTTGGGGAAAATAGCTTTTAATTTTCAAGAACTTCTCTTGAAATTTTTCTGGGAAGGAAAGGAAATTGAATTAAGAGGTATCACATGGAAACTAGGGAAGATAATAAGCTCTGATGACATGACAAATCTTTTTGAAGAACGAACAACAAGGCAACATTTCATAATTATGCTCACTAGATGTTAAAACATCAAAATAATCCATTTCTCCAGATCTCCAAAGAGTCTTGGACAATCATTCCAAGGTATTTAAGACTCCCAAAGGCCTCCCACCTATTCGTGATCATGATCATGTTATTCACTTGATTCCAGGAAGTGTTCCTCCAAACATCAGGCCTTATAGATATCCTTATGCTCAAAAGAGTGAAATTAAATGTATGCTAAAGGATGGTATAATTCAACCTAGACAAAGTTCTTTCTCTGCTCCAACAGTATTGGTACACAAGAAGGATGGATCATGGTGTATGTGTCCAGATTATAGGGAGCTCAACAAGATTTTTATTAAAGATAAATTTCACTTTCATGTCATTGATTAATTGTTGGATGAATTACATGGAGCAATCTACTTCACCAAGTTTGATATTCGTTCATGATATCATCAAATTAGAATGAAGACTAAAGACATTCGACAAAATTCAGGACTCATGAAGGTCATTATGATTTTTTGGTCATGCCTTTTTAGCCTTACTAATGCACCTTCC
Organism: Pinus taeda; assembly: GCA_000404065.3. Taxonomy (NCBI): domain Eukaryota; kingdom Viridiplantae; phylum Streptophyta; class Pinopsida; order Pinales; family Pinaceae; genus Pinus; species Pinus taeda. The sequence goes on from APFE031099940.1 coordinate 210,153, forward strand.
ACATTTCAAGGTTTGATGAATTCCATTTTCAAACCCTTCCTTATACATTTGTGTTAGTATTTTTTGATGATATACTAATATACAACAAATCAAGTCTTGGAAGAATCATGTTCAACATGTTGACAAGGTGCTCAAATTATTGGAGGAGAGACAACTGGATGCAAAAACATCCAAATTTTTCTTTGGAGTACAGAAGGTGGAATATTTGGGTCATAATATATCTGATGAAGGTGTTAAGGTAGACCCTAACAAAATTAAATCCATCAAGGAATGGAAAATCCCCACAACCCTAAAGCATCTTCGTGTATTTCTCACGTTGACAGGATATTATCCAAGTTTGTTAAAAATTATGGGAGAATAGTAGCACCTCTAACAACATTACTGAAGAAAGATGTATTTTCTTGGACCCCAAAAACAACTAATGACTTGGAACATATTAAAGAGGCACTATGTCAGCATCTGGTCTTAGATACACTAAACTTCAAAAAAACCTTTATTGTGCAATGTGATGCCTCAAGAAATGGAATTGGTGTTATTTTAATGCAAGAAGGAATACCCATTTCTTCTAAAAGTCATCCAATCAAGGGAAAGTATTTACATAAACCTATTTATGAGAAGGAAATGTTGGAAATACTACATGCACTAAAGCAATGGCGGTATTACTTAATGGGAAGGCACTTCAAGGTAAAAACAGATCATGATAGTCTTGAATATTTTTTGGAACAAATATTATGTTTAGAAGAGAGTCAAAAATGGGTTACAAAAATGTTGGGTTATGACTTTGAAATCATCTACAAAAGGGGGAAGCAAAATTTTGTTGTAGATGCACTAGACTCAAGAAGGGATGATTATGTGGAAGTATTGCTTTGTACCATTTCTATTATCCAACCTGATTGGATAACTGAAGCAATGGATGAATGGAAGAATGATGAAGAGGTGTGGACACTCATTCAAAAGTTGCACCAAGATCCCAGTACATATGATACATTTATCTAGAAAATTGATTCATTGTGGTATAAATATTGCTTATATATATGTAAGAATTCCCAACTTAAACAAAAAATTATTTTGGAATTGCACACATCTCTTTTAGGAGGGAACTCAATATTTTTAAAAACTTACCTCGAGGTCAAGAAGGAATTCTTTTGGAATGGCCTTAAATCTAATATTTAGAATTTTGTGGTAGAATGTTTGGTTTTCCAACAAAATAAAGTTGAGACAATTAATACCACAAGTATGTTACAATCTTTAGTCATTCCAGGTCACTCAATGGATTTTATCACGGGTTTACCCAATTCTAAGGAAATAATTTCATCATGGTGGTATTTGATAGACTTACCAAGTATGCACACTTTTGTGCACTATCTCATTCTTTCAAATCCAATACAATTACTATTGCATTTATGGAAACTATTCAAAAGCTACATGGAAACCCAAATATTATTGTAAGTGATAAAGATCCCATCTTCACTAGAAATTTTTAGACATAATTATTTTCTTGACTTGGTACTCAATTAGCTCATAGTTCATCTTGTCATTCTCAATCCGACAACAAAAATGGGACAGTGGAACAAATATTTAGAAGGATATCTTCATTACTTTATATTGATAAACAAACACAATGGGTCAAGTTGTTACCTCTGGTAGAATGGTGGTATAACACTTCCTTTCATACCGCAACAAAAATGACCCCATTTATGGAAATTTATGGATATCATACGTTGTCCATCACATCGTGTTTAAGAGAAAATTTTAATGTTCATGCAGTGGAAAATCACATTGAACATCAACAACAAGTTCTCCAACTCTTAAAAGATAACCTCACTCTAGCGTGGAATCAAATAAAACGATAGGTAGATCAACATCACAGTGAAAGAAGTTTTGACGTAAGTGATTGGGTATATTTATGACTACAACCATATAAACAAATTTCCCTCGAGCAAGCTAAGAAGGATAATAAATTATCACCCAAGTACTACGGTCCTTATAAAGTGTTGCAAAAGATTAGTACTATGGCATACAAATTGGAGTTGCATGCATCTTCCCAAGTACACGCAATTTTACATGTTTTATACTTAAAGAAGGTTATCGGTGACAAGCTCCCAATTCAAACAATATTGCCAAAACTTAACAAGGAAGAAAAAAAAATCATATGGACCGTGAAGAAGTCATGGAAATAAAAACTTGGCAGTTACAGATTGATCAATTTCAGAGTATCTCATTAAGTGGAAGAACTTACCCGTTGAAGATTCCACATGAGAGGATGAGAATTTTATACAAAAGCATCTAGAGCTACTCAAGTATTGAGGACAACAATTTTTTGAATGAGGGGCGCATATTAGGTCCCTATAATACTAGTGTAACCCCTATATTGTTATTGGTGTGTCCATGTAGCCTCCTTACTGTTATTTTTGTGCCCCATAGAAGTGCATTATTGTCATTGTTGTACTCTTAAATTATTATTTTTATGTAGGCCCAGATTATATTGTGACCCTTTAGACTCCTACATATACCTAGGAGGCCTTGTCATTTGAATCATCCAAGAATTTTTCATTTATGTAATGTAAAAGAAGGTTGCCCCCTCAAATAGGCTTATTTTCAAGTTATTGATCTATCTTTTCTTCTGTTTTTGTGATCTGGCAACATAACAAATATTTTTCAACCATTACATTAAAGACCAAATATCATGATTTCCAAAAATGCTAAAAATAAGTAATTAAAGTTTGTCTACATTTTTATCATTTTTTTGACTAGTTTTTTAGGTGTTTTCAAATTTTTCTAACTTTTATTTTATTTTATTTTATTTTTCGGGTTAAAAAATTAACAATTAATTACATTGTGTTCTTGTCCATTGATATCATCCAAAACAAGGGCTACATAGTAGCTAGGTACCTGCAACTTAGCTTAAATATAGTGTAATTAAACTAAAAAAACAATAAAGACATAAAGATTTATCTATGTAAAATTTTGTAATTATTAAATATAAAATCTTTACTAATTTACAAACAAAAAGAAAGACATAAAAACTTCATCACAAAAAATAAACAACTAATAAAACATTATTATTGTTGAATGTTATCACCAAAATCAAGAAATTTGATTACGATATTGTCTATATTAACATTATACACTTATAGTATATTATTTTATATATATATATATATATATATATATATATATATATATATATATATATATATATTAATATATTAAATTTATTAAATTTATTAAAATTATGTTTTAATATGCTAATAAATAATCTTAAATTGAAAATAGGGAGAAAATCACTAAAAGTCATGAAAATGGAAATAATAGAAAAATCAAAAATTTAGATAGAAAAGAAATAAAACTAAAAACTAAAAATTAGTAACTATTAGAAATAAAAGTTACTAAACAACTCATAATAAAACCTCAACCAATCATCTTACAAATAAATCAATTTAAATAATAATAATAACTAACAAAAAAATGTTAAACTATGGATAAATGTCATAAATTTTTGGTTCAGGTAAACTAATACCCAAAAACTGAATGCTTTAATAAAACCATAAAAAATCAACTATTAACTTAAAAATGGCATCACATAATTTTTGTTTAATTTTTAATTATTTATTTTCTAAATGATTTATATTTAAAAAATTATATATATCAGAGTAGCTGCAGGGCAAAGTGGACAAAAAAAAATTAGCAAGTTTGGAAGCAGAATGGTTAATTCTGAGGCTCCACTCCAATGGGTGGCCCCCCAATCTGTGACTTCGGATGCAAGCTGGAAAAAGCAAAGCAAAAAGACTGTGAGCTGGACACAGAGGCCAACGATGGGATGCACGTGGATAAGGCAATCTCGAAGCTCTGAAATGAATTTGGTAAATGACGGATTTGTTCTCTCAGTTGTTTAGGAAGTTACACCTCTCAATATTGTTAGCTTTTGATGAGTTTTGGTTGTATTTGTCTAATTTTCACAAGTAGATCTATGAATCATGGAAACCCTTATTGTCAGAATATGTAACTATTTATCCTTTTCTTAGTTGATTTTAATAATGCTAAAGGTAAGCAAAAAATTTGTGATTTTGGGCCTTGGTTTTGGGGCAGCATTGGCTTTGTTATGCAGCCTCGGAATTTCATTTTTTATTCGATATCAGCATCCATTTCCTCAGTACCTGTTTGGGTTAGGATTTTGAATCCTCCTCTCAATGTTTAGAATCTCTCAATGTTATCTTCTTTTGGAAATATGTTAGGGAAGTTTTATTGTTGCATTCCAGCAGGAAAAACATATTATAAAACTACTTATATACGAATTTGTGTGGAGATGGATTTCAGCAAGGGTTTTCTGGTTGAAACTAACTTGTTGGCTCCAAACTATGTGTGGACTCGGAAGATCAATTACAAGAATGTATCTTTTCATTGTAGAGTGTGTTATGACATTGGGCGTGTATTTAAAAACTAACCAAAGCTTTTGCAAAACAACAAAGCCCAGAAAAATAATAGAAGATCTACCTGGTGGGTGGGAGCTCAGAACAAACATTACACAATATATAAGGTTAAAGAATTGCAAGATGAGGGAGAAGCAAAGGAAATCAAGGAAGAAAATACTAATAAAGAGGTCTCTTCAAAGCAATCAATAATCATCCAAAAAGAAGTATGTGGGGACCAAAATACTAATAAAGAGGACTCTTCAAAGCAATCAATAATCATCCAAGAAGAAGTGTGTGGGGACCAATTGAATTCAGTGGTAGTGCAAGAACAACAAATTCTAGTGAAAGATCAACATCCCCCTGAATTCCTAAGTAAAATTGTTGGAAAAGCCATTTTTGGGCAGATCAGGAAAATAAGGATGATATGGAAAATAACAAGTTTTGTGCATTAAAGGATTCACTTGAAAGTGGGAAGAATACAAAAAATGTTTCACCAAGAAAAACCAAAATTCAATAAGGTAGCTGAAAATGAAGTGTAAATGCACATAGATTTAGGGGTTTTTTGGAAAAAAAATAGTTGGAAAGGATTAAAAAATTGTCTCATGGGGTAATCATTTGAGGATTTGGATTGAAATTTTACGCTCAACCTCAAACCATCAAAGAATATTGGCACTATTGAAGAAATTTAATAATTTTGGGTAAGATCCCAACTCTCTTTTATAATAAAATTTTCATACTATGCCTATTGGAAAAAAATAAATAAATAATTTAAATAATATAAATAGTAAACTATTAATAGTATAAAAAAAAACAAAAAACTATAACTTTAAATTTAAAAATAAATAATAATAATAATAAATAATTAAAAAACATAAAAAAAATTTACCAAAATTTAAAAAAATAAATTTAATTCAATTTTAATAAAATAAAATAAAGTTATAATATATATATATATATATATATATATATATATATATATTATATATATATATATATAATATATATATATATATATTATATATTATATATGGAAGCTTTGTTCAATGTTTAAATTATTTTTAAAGTTTTGTGTGTAGAAAAGCCTAAAAAGTAATCAAACATTGACAGAGTTCATTTGGGTTGTGTTAGCGCTTGAGATTTCACCTCAGGCTGAGAAAGGCAAACCTTCAAGGCAACATCAAACCATTTCACCTCGTAGCTAGCCCTACGGGGTATGAGAAGGCTCTCTCTGATCAATCTCGTTAAATTTTCAATGGGAAGAGATGACCAATCAAGGTAACACAGATATTAGGCTAGTAAACTGA
>APFE031099940.1:216283-271897 GCA_000404065.3 Pinus taeda
TTCTCCCTCAAGAGTCCAACCATGAAAATGAGTAAGAGAAGGCATAATATAGGAGATCCAACTCCTTTCCCCACCTCTAGGGGTCGAGCTCAGCTTCCTAGGAGCTGTTGCAACTAATTCTAAATCAATCACTAGATAATAGGCCAGTACAACAACTTGTCTCTAAAACTTAGGAAACCTATCCATGCATTAAATATTTACCATTTACATCTAAGAAGCTTCTAGAAGTGGTTAAGAAGAGTAAAAGTATCTAAGTGCCATGAAATTTACACAAAAATCCATCATTTACATGCCCAAATAGTCAACCAAGGTGAAAACAGTGCTTTGTTGGCCGAACTGGTCAAAACTGGCAAATTTGCCTGAGTGGTCGCGCCCCTGATCTTGACTGGTCGCGCCCCTTTGCAGCTCTGTTTGAGGGCCTTCCCGGTGTCCAAATCAGGTGCAGAATAGCTTGTTGGAAAGGTCTAGAAGTCTGATTTCCAACCCAACTAGAATTTATAAATTTGGAGTTGATTTGACCCCTCAAAAATCAAATCTCCCAAGACTACTTTCTGCAACTCAAAAAAGGGGCAGAAAGTCAAAATTTGCCTGTATTTTGAGCTTTTGGGAGCCCAAATCTTCACAAAATTTGAAACCCTTCCATAGGCAAGTGTATATTTGCATGAAAAATCCAAAAATATAGAGTTTTCCCCGTTCCGAGCTGTCCCCATGACTGGTCTCGTACGGGGTGAGACCACTCGAATGGCCAAAACCTGTAAAATTCCTAAAAATGCCATAAATGCCTCAAAATTCTCAAAATCTCTTGGGTTTGCTGCTAGGAGGAAGATAATGAGTATCATGGTGAGTGAGAGAGGCCTCAGCCAAGATACGAAGCGGGTTGGTCTTCTTCCTCCTCTTGCGGACCTCAGACAACCTTCTTTGGAACATTTTCATCTTCGCTTTGCAAACATGCATCCTTGCCCAATAATGGTTTTTCATGTTCCTTAGCAACTTGTTGTTTCGATTGGCCTTAGCCAATAGCTCTTCCAAGTGTGTGTTCACTCGGATAAGCATGGATTCCCTCTCCTTGGGCAGCAAGTCACCGGGCCTCCTACGGTTGATGACTCGATCACTTCGAATCCTCCACAGCTCATCCAACTCTTTCCATCCTCAGCTGTTTGTTTTCGCTGCTGCAAATATTTGATTATCCATTTGCATCAATATTGTGTTTGCAGCGAATGAATCTCGGTGCTTTGCTCTCGGATGATACCTTGGCTTGTGCTAGGAGAACCGGCGTCAAGGATCAATAACCGGATGCACCTGACACTCTCTCCTCAATCATGGGCTGCTTGCCCCTCTCTGCTACCTGTGCTGCTGTCGGCAACGAGGCCCCTTCCACCTGGTGTGGAGATAACACTCGCTGATTTGATGATGAAGACGAGACCCCTTCCACCTGCTGTGGAGAAAATACTCGTCGAGCTGCTGCAAACAAGGTTCTATGACCTCTCTGATATGTACACTGTAGTGGGGAAACAACATGTGTCTGTACAATAATCTCGGGCTGGCGTGATGGACCTCCCTCCTCATGAATAGCCTCTGGCTCTAGCTGTGACTGTGATGGCGCTGTAAAGACCTCATGAGAAATGAAGTCTGCCCATGGAATTCCCTGCTGACTCAACTGATGAGAAACAATGAGCTGGATGAGACCATGATGGCACAAACTCCTATGCTGCTGAGCAGGGGACTGCCTCTGAAACACGGATGACATCCTCTGAATGTCCTGGAAGAAGAAAACCGGGATGTTCATCATCCTCACTCGGGTAAAGTGCATCAACATGCGAATGTGACAAGAGAAAACCTGTGAAAATCTTCCCTCGCATGTAAAGTACTGCATGATAAGCCACATGATCGAAGCATACTCCGCCCGGAGAAATTTGAAAGGAAAAACTCCTGACAAGTGACTCACAAATGCTGGCCTGACATATGGCTCGAAATAAACAAAATCCAGCAATTTGCGCTTGGGCCACACCTCTCCCACATTCGGTATCCCGGTAGCCTCTGAAATCATCTCTGGAGATAGTACAAAATTCACCCCTGCAAGAGTGATCTGTCCATCATGAAGGTGTAAAAAAAATAAACGTGCCAACTCCCTGTGATGCTGAATCTGAGCAAGCCTCTCACAGAACTGAAAACATGACATGTATCGGAAACCATTCATTGCCAAAGGACAGGCCTGCAATTCTGCCAAAGAGGTGGGTTCCTGTCTCTTATGATGACCACCTTTGCCCCCCTTACGAGGCCTCTGCTGTACCTCCACCTCTGTAGATGATGAATGGTCATCACCTTGCTCATAAGTCTCGGTGTCTGACATGGTTTTGGAGCAAGATGGGCAAGCTGAAAGATAAATAGAACTGCTGCCTCTGCCTGCAAAATGCTGAGAAGAATGCTGTTTTCAAGGGGAAAAAAACATAAGGGAAATGTTAGGGGAGGGATTTTTAATAAAGAATGGGAAAATATAAAAACAGGGATTTTTAGGGATAATTCACAAAATGTTTAAACATATCATCTGATCTTTCAGGAAATCATTTGCACCGAAATACTTTTATTACGATTTTATCATAAGGGAAAACATGTATGATAGTGACCAAGGGAAAGGACATACATTTCAACAGGGGTATGGGACAGCATTGTTCATTTGAGTTTTTGTCCTTTAATGTACATCATGAAGCAAACTCTGTTATTTCAAAGAGATTCATGTACATTTGGTCGTAGGGGAAGGAGGGCTTTATTTACATTTTTGTCAAAAGGAGATTGACAACTTCAAAAGGAAAAGAGTAAAAGGGAAAACAGGGTTTTGGTTTTGGGAGACACAGCAACATTATTTTGTAGACCATAACTACAGCAATATGTCCATCTTCTAAATATATACAGCTGCATCTTTTTTATTTTTTCTATGGATATTATAACAGCAGCATGCCTTCTTTTTTTCAATGACTAATACACAGCAATATCTCTTTTGTTCATATTTGGTCATTTTGGCATATTATTGCTATTTTTTCTTTTCACATAATATTTTTATATTTTTTGTTATTGTTTTTGTTTTCCTTGCTGCTGGTCCATTTAGTTTGTTTGTTGTGGGGAGGGTATAATTGTTTAGGTAAAATATGAAAGGGCATTAGGGTTTTGTAAAGGGATTTGGGATGGGAAATTTAGCATTTCTTGCAAATGAAATAAGAGATAAACATGTATTAACATTTGTGAATTTAATTTAAAAGGAAACAAGGAAGGGATAAGAGGGACTTAAAACCTTGAGAAAACACACAAACCCTAGCATAATGCCTACATTAACAACAGCCAAATTCACCCATTCTCTTGCAAATCTTAAAGGATAAAACCATTAGACACATCATTATTTCATCATCCATTAGCATCATTGATAAATTTAGAGCCTACCTCGATCGATTTGGCACTTGGGAGGGCGATTTGAATGATTTGGAGGGTTTCTGGCAAACTCAGGCCGAGTGGTCGCGCCCCAGGTTCGAGTGGTCGCGCCCCCTCTGAGTGGTCGCGCCCCTTCTAAAAATGCACTGTAGGAGTGGCGCTGAGTGGTCGCGCCCTGCCCAACTGGTCGTGCACCTGGTTCGAGTGGTCGCGCCCCTTGGAAATGACCCAATCGCTACAAGTCGCCCTTCTTGCCCTCTCTCTTGTGTTTTGCAAGTTTGCAAATGCATAATGAGGCTATGAAGAATGAAATTTAGTCTTTATAGGCCCACATTAGAAAAAATTAAATCAACAAACCCACTTTCTAATGTTATATGTTTTGACATTCATTTTCACACTGTTTTAAATTTCACTTTGCCTGAAATTGATCTTTTGAGTGCTTTAACTTGGTTCTTTTTGCAGGTTGACTATCTGATGGACTCTAGCGAGGAAACCAGGGTTATTGCCGGCATTCTGAAGAATTTTGAAAATTTTCCTTATTTTTGCAAATTTCACATGACCTTGGGTTTAAAAATAGATTTTTTAAATCCAAGGTATAAATGAGCTGTAGCTGATGAAAAATATCAATGGAACATATTTACATACCTCCTTCTGGCTTGGTGGGGACTATTAGACCTTTGACTCATGACCTTGTAGTGATTTTGACCGAAACCCTAGACCTAGACTTGGGATTTCAAAACAAAAATAAAACAAGTGTGACACAAGCTTATTCAAGTGATATGACCTGATTCCAGCAAAGCCAAGAAGGGAACAAAGACCAGCTCCTCCATCAGTGTTATGGCATGCCTAACGGGATGCAAAACTGATGCTGATGAGGCACCTACCTATGCATATGCAAAGAGCTGTTGATCACCGATGGAGGGCTCAAGACCGACACTAACAGGTGGCACCATGATGGGGAATGTGTGGTACCTAGACTCAAGTGCCCTGTTCCATATGACAAGTTGCAGATATATTTTCAATGACCTGGAGGAGAAAGATCTCCAGATGCATATTGAGCTTGGGGATGACAAAAGGTATAGTTCTATCGAGATTGGTACAGTAACCCTTAAGAGGGAGTCAAGATCTCCTATTCACCTCAAAGCTGTTATGTTTTTACCAGGCCTAAAGAAGAACCTCATCTTTGTAGAAGTTTTAGAATACCATGGCTATGATGTGATCTTCAGTAAAGTTAAGGCCTTTCTGTGGCACATAACTACTGGGAAAGTGAAGCAGATCAAGGTTCATGTGAAGAACATGTATAAACTTGATGTGGAATATTATGTTGCATTAAGTAGTAAGGAAGAGAAATTGTAGAGTCTCGATGCCGGTGAGCTTTGGCATAGAAGATTGGGACATTTTCATCATCACACCTTAAATACTATGCAAAAATTAACCACTAATATCCCTAAAGGATCACTTGAGCAGCAAGATGTCTACACGAGTTTTACCTTGGGGAAGTATGTAAAATACACATTCCATGATTGAGACAGAAAATCACATGTAGTATTGGAAGGAGTCCACTCTAATGTTTGTGGAATTTTCTCGATAGCTCCACTGCCAGACAGATTACTACATTATTTTTATTAATGATTTATCAAGGAAGTGTTGGATCTTCTTCATGTGGAAGAGGGATGAGACATTCTCAAATTTTGTAGAATTCAAGGCATTAGATGAGAAAGAGACTGGAAAAAAGGTGAAGGCTCTCAAGGGCAATGATGGAGGTGAGTATGTTTTGAATGAATTCAAGGACTTTTGTGCTATAGAAGGAATTTGAAGAGAGCTTAAAGCACCCCATAACTGAAAGCAAAATGGGGTAGGTGAGAGGAAGATCCAAAGAATTATGGGATTTACAAGAGCTATGCTACTTGGCTAAGGCATGCTCTGCATTTGTGGGCAGAGGCATGTAGCACAACAAACTACTTGTAGAACTGGAGTCTTCATCAAATTCTTTGTATGATTACACCAGAGGAGGATTTCTCGGGGAGAAATTTTGATGTGTCTCACTTCAGAATTTTTGGAGACATTGCTTACTACCATGTCTCCAAAGATTCAAGGAAGAAGATTAAGCTTAAAATAGAGTTGGGAGTTTTTTTGTGTTACACCAAAAATCCACACAATTACTGTGTGTACTTACCTTCCCTCATAATGATATTTGTGCAAAGGGATGTAAATTTTGATGAGGAGAAAGTGGTATCATTCTTTCTTGAGAGGAAGCTTAAAAGATCACCGGAAGAGGAGCCTCAGGAAGTTGTGGTGAAGCCACAAATAGAGGGGCAGAGAGGAGGAAGAGTGGAGAGATCCACTCAAGCAAAACTATCCAAAGGATGTAGAAAAATAACAAGGGAAGTTGATAGATTGGTGCAGGATGTGAGAGAGAATGTGGGAGCTCCTTCAAATTTGCTCAAGTAGAGGAGGTTACTTGAGAGGTGCACTACCTACAGGGCTTTTATGACCGACATTGTAGAGATTGAGCCATCCTCTTTTGAGCAAGCAGTTGAGAAACTAGTTTGGGTTAATGCAATGGTGTGAGAATATGAATCCATCATGAAGAACAATGTTCGGGAAGTGGTCCCAAAACTGGCATATAAATTAGCTGTGGGTTTGAGATGGATCTTCAAATTTCAACATGCAGGAGATAGAGTAATAGAGAAGTATAAGGCCATATTTGTGGCCAAAGGATTCTCTCAAGTTACTGGAATTGAGTATGATGAAACCTTTTCTCCCATAGCAAGGTATTCATCCATTAGATCAATTATTACACTAGTTGTGTAGATGGGATGGAAGATCCACTAGATGGATGTAAAATCAACATTTCTCAATGGTGTTATTGAGGAGGAAGTGTACATCGATCAGCCAGAAGGTTTTGAGACATTTGATCAGAAGTCTCATGTGTGCATACTCAAGTGAGTGTTATATAGTCTCAAACATGTACCCCAATCTTGGTACACCAGGATCGACAGTTATCTCACTGGTTTTGGCTTCACCAAAAGTGAAGAAAATTAGAAACTCTATCATATTTTGGTAGAAGTTAAATTTATTACCATTGTTTTATGTGTTGATGATTTAATATTAGCATATGATGAGTAGTTGATCAACTCTTTCAAGGAGGACCTTGCAAGGGAATTTGATATGAAGGACATGGGTCTCATGCACTACTTCCTTGGGCTTGATGAATGGAAAGGTGATGGGGAATTGTTTGTGTCTCAAGGCAAGTATCCCAATGAGATACTACAGAGATTTCACATGGAGAGTTTGTAAACCCATGGAGACACATATAGCAACCAATTGGAGGAAGGAGGATGCTGCTTTAGGTGATGAGGTCGATGATACCATTTACCAACAGCTAATGGGTTCACTAATTTACCTTGTGAACACATGACTAGATATGTGATATGCAATCAACCAGTTGAACCAAGCTATGGTTAGGTCAACCAAATTGTATTGGAAGGTAGCTAAGCATGTTTTACAATACCTCGGAGGCACTACCTAATATGTATTATGCTACAAATGGATAGAGGGAGTAAAGTTGTGTGGCTCCACAGATGTATATTGGGAAAGGAATCAATCTGACATGTTAGGGTCCTATAATTTATCGCATAAATTGATGATTATCTATTTATTTTCTCCTATGACATGTTGTAAATAATGATTTCATTTTGCAAATTATTTTCAAAAGAAAAAAAGTAAAAAAATATAGAAGAAAAGTAAAAAAACAAAAAAATAGGGGATAACATATATAGATATATGTGTGTGTGTGTGTGTGAAAAACAAAAGAAAATAATAAAAAAATAGAAAAATAGAGAAAAATTGGGCCCCTATAGCGAGCAAATGAAAATGTCTCTTTTAAATTTCAAAAATGTCTAATTTTTAAAGTTTTAGACCTTGGTTATGATGTTTGATTTGATTATTATGTATTTGATATAAAATCATACGACAAATGGGTATTTGTTGTTTTGTGGATAAATGTTGCACTGGAATTAACAACTATGATCAACTTTGCCCAAATCTACAGTGAATGGATGTTTTCATCCCCCCTTCCCCTCACTCCTGACTGTTAACATGAGGGGGGGGGGGGGGGGGGGGGGGGGGGGGGGGATGGAGGTCGAAAAGAAGTTTTCTACAAAACTCCATGAGGCCAACATGGCAGTGCATGGGGCATTTCAAGGGGTCCCCTCCTAATACCACTTACTACTTACCCCCTCCCCGTGAAATACTGCCCCCGTCTCCTGCCAAGTGGGCCATTCCCCTCCGCCATTCATCTACTGCCACCTATTGTCTTCTCCACCACTCATCTCCCACCACATACTCATTACCCGCACCACTCTGTTTTTGCCACCTATCCAGCGACGCCACTCCCCTCCACATCATATATTCATTTAACGTTCAAAAAATTTCCATGAATTCTACCATGAACATTATGTCTTTAAATCCAACCATATATCTATTTTGCTAATAAATCTCTCTCGATCCTTGGAAGTTAATTTTCCTGTTACATAACCAATTGGACTGTTATAAAAACCCAAGAAGGCCAACACTACTTCCTTTAAGCAAAACATTGATCCTGCGTATCAAAAGAAGGAATTGCAACCAACTACCAGCCCTCTACAACAGCTTTCCCTTTGCCCAATCAAAAAATTTCCATGGGTAACCCTATTATTTAGAAATTTTCTATCAAGATTTTCTCTAATAGTATTCTTTTCCTAGTTGTTTTCCTTTTCACGATGTCAAACCATACAGGGAAGGGAAAAGATACAGAGTCAAATCCCCTCATTCCCTTAGTCCCATATTTTGACAAATCTCCTTGATAAACACTCGATATAATATTGCCGAGACCCAGTCTGAATTTGACCTATATGAGCTCCACAACTGGGAAAAACAAAAGCTCATGGATAAAAGTGATGATCTTAACATTTGGGAATCCCTTCTCCCTCAATTCCTTTTCCACCAAACTCACTTTTTCCCTGAATTCTTTGTCTGGAACCATCTATGATATTTTTCAAGTCAAAAGGCTATCATTCTCTCCATTTCCCTTGAAAGTATCTGCTAGGACATGCAAATTGAATATTAGGCCTCACATAGTCCTTTTTGTGCCGATGTCTTAATGGAATTGTATAAAAAAAAAATTGACATTCCCTTAGAGAACCCAAATTTTTTAGTGTTTTCTTCCAGAAAATGTTGAATTACCCTAGACCAATCCCCCATATCTAGTCTCAATCTTCCTAGAAATGTACAAACATGTGATTTCAATGGTAACCTGACTGCTTGGTTATTCTAATGACTAGTGGATAGATAAGATAATGTTATGATTTTTATCAATTTTTGCAGTAGGAAAACAACCATCAATTCTTTTCAACTACAACCAATTTTTGTCCAATTCAATTCATGACCAATTTGTAAATTTCAAAGTAGAAGATGTCTTTAAGTATCAGCCAATGTTGGTTTACCTTATGTTATTTTATTAGTTATACAAGTTCAAGTTTCCTCTATAGAAGACAGATAACGAAGGAAACCCTTGGTAAGTGATTCGTTGGACTTCTCTAGTTAGAAATAACTTTGAGGAGTATTCTTATACTAATTTTGTTGACAAATTTCTACATACCTGACTATATTTTCTTAGCATTGATTTGATCCCAAGGATTTCACTAAAGATAAAGAAATTTGTACACTTTTCAGAACAAGCTAATGTTGGAGACTGGTATTTATACCAAAACTACACTAGGATTAGATTATATGGATCAGAAATACCTCCTTACAAGTTACTAATGTTTGTACCATTTAGAATATTTGCATTAGAATACACTAGGAAAATGTTAAACATGGATGAGCTACATTTTGTCTCTTACAAAAGGAAATCACAATTCAAGTTTAAGGCCCATATAGGTCCCTATATCATCAACACCAGAGTTGTAGCAAAGGAGGTACAAGCTATATTGAGTTAAATGAAATTCAAGATTATTTTCTCTTGGTCCTATGATCCCCTACGCATCATTTCAAAGCTCAGATTAGAACATAAGAGTACCTCCTATGCACATACACCAAGGCCTGAAAGTGAACAATATGTAAACTAGGAGGAATGGATAGAGGCCACTTTACAGGAACTTAAAGAATAATTGGCTATTAAATCACCCTTGTAGACACCTCTTCCCAAGGAAAAGGAGAGAAACATGGAAGGAGAATTTATGTCCCCTAAAAATCAAGATGAAAAATTTATTATTTTTAAAAGGAAAACGAAGGACCCAAACACAACTCAAAAATTAGATCCTTACTTTAATCCTCAAATTAAGCCTCAGGATATTACTATCCAAGATGAAACTACAAAGGGAAGGGACACATAGCAACTAGCCAAAGTGATTTTGTCAGGGACTCTTGACACTCCTTCTACTCAAATACAAGAAACACTAGAGTCACCTACTGTAGAAACAATAATTTAGTCTCTAGTGTCCTCTAGTTCACAAATTTCAACTCAGCAGGGCATATTTTCAAGATACAGGGAGATAAAGTTGAAAAATGAAGCTTTGAAGGCTTCCACCTACTCTAAATTTTGGAAGCAAACAACTAAAACCCAACACAAATTACTCTCTTCATTCAATTAAGAGAAAGGACAATCCCAAATGGCCTTCATGGAACCTTTAGTACCAACTCCTAGGAAAGCTGAAGACTACAAAGCCTCCATTTTCTTAATTGATACCAAGAAGATAAATGAAATCGATCAAATTGATTTACACTTGAAAACAAGGGAGATGATCTTATCAACACTTACCACTTTAGCCATGACTACTTCAAAATTACATACATCTTTAAACAACATGCATTCCCAACTAAAGATTGAGAAAATTTCATAATTTTCTAAGGACAATAAGATCAAATCTCTAGAAGATTTGATAGTAAAATGAGGACATGACCCTATTGATATAAAAGCAGTAGAAGAGCTCATAAAGAGAAAAGAGGCAGACATTCAAGCATTGAGGAAGCAACTGAAGCTACCCCCCATAGAACATCCTCAAGCTAAAGAGGTTTCTAATATAGAAATGGAGAAAGAAAAATTATTTACCATAGTGGTTGAGAAGAATGCACAAAAATGGATCAGGGCATGGAAGCATCTACATCAGGCATGGGTACAACAACATAAACTTCAACAAAGGAAACATCTTGAAAGTCTATAGAAGATCTTACCAGATCTCTAGATGAATTGTCATTAGTTCAAGCCAAGAAAGAGAAATTGTCAGTAACATTAACTTGGATCGAGGTGAATAAGATTAAAACTAATAATGCATATTTGATACAAATGCAGAAAAACTACAAGCTCATCCAACAATCACAAGAGAGGATCATTCCTTTGTCATTCAGATGTTGGTAGAGGCTAAGAACACCATTTGGAAGAATATAAATTCTAGCATAATATATATGCGGCCTTCAATTCAAATTACTTTTGAGCAAGAGGAACTTGTGCATAGAGTCAAGACAATAATACAGAACACAAAGGCAGATTTGGAGCATAGACTAGAAGAGGCACAAAAGATTATCAAGTTGTTGAATTCCATGACCAAGGAGGAACTAGAAGACCTAAACATTCCAGACAGGAGAGCAATAGTCATGGCAGTTAAGAGGGTCTTAACAAAAAATAATTTGATGATGCAGTTGGAGCCACCATTTTGGCAATCATACTAGGGACAACCTGATACAAAATACTTTATTTCCATGAAAAATATCCTTTCAATGCTTAAATCTATGTCCAGTGTTTGGCTGTGAAATAAATGCTATTAAGGTTGTTTTTCCACCCAGATTGTGTATATACATCCATTTGTAAATAATCTATTGAACATTTGGCTCCCAGAAAGATCTACACTAGATCCCATCCAGATCCTAACCCACCTAAAATTGTAAATAATCCTGAGAAACTTATTAGGAAGAAGAGTTTCACTGAGAGCTAAGCAAGTAATAATCCATTGTGTAGAGTTAATTATCTCCCTAAAAGTTTCAAAACTATAGAGGATATTGAATTTGACTTACATTTTGAGCACACTCTTTTCTGAACCAAGTCATAAAGTTTTGTTCTTGTGATAGTTTTTGATGAAAATATTTTGAAACCTATATCTCAAAACATCAACCTGTCAAGCTAGATTCTGATGAAGATGTGATAAATAATTTTAACAAGCTTGAAGTTTTGGTGACTGAATTTAATAAAGTTGTTCAGAAAAATTTTACTGATCAATCAACTGTTTCTTCTTCATCTGCCTCATCACCAACCCCTCAAGTGGTTCTCCTACTACTACCACCCCTCCAATAATATATTCCATTACCGTTGCCCCCATTTCATCTACCATTCCTACTACTATTACGCCAACTCAACATTAAATTATAATCACACCCCCTTTGCAATCCTCAATATCCACATCAATTACAGTTTCATCTTCTTCCCATTCCCATTTACCATTCATTCCAACTCGTTATGACCCCCTTGTCTTTCTTGGACAACTTAATGCCATGCCACATGATTATCAGAGCTGAATAGCTCAATTTGATGGAATAGGGCCAATCACAGCACAACATCACATAGACAGAATGAATGATTATTCAGATTTACAAAAAGTTGATGAAGATGATGTGAAAATGAGACTCTTTGCAACAAATTTTGATAGGATAAGTTAAGAAATGGTTGAGGGAATTCCTAGTAGCTAGTATTGTATATCTCCCACAATTTCATCGAAATTTTCTCACAAGGTGGGAAGTAAAGAAGAATCCTCTCTAAATCTTGCCTGAATATGAAATTATGAAGAGAGCTAAAGAGTTCAAGAGTATTGCACTAGGTTCAATAACGTTTACAATTATATTCCAACAACAATACAATATCCACCAAGACTAGCTTTGATCAAATTTCCAGATGATTTTCATGTAGATATGTCTTATCAACTAAGGGAGAGAAATCCTTCTACCTTAGAGGAAATGCAAAAGAATTTTTTTAGTGTGGAAGCAAATTTATTGGAAAAGAGAGCAAGGTTAAAGGCTGAGAGAAGAGTCACAATCAAAGAAGAACCTTCTTCTTCTTCATCAGATACAAAGTTTGACACCTTAGTTAAAACCACGGAAAGAATGATGGGAAGCATAAGTTTAACTAATAGGGCTCCACCAAGAGAAACTCAAGGGGCTCCTCAAATTAGAAATCCTAATTTTAGGAAGAATCCATCCAAAATTAAGCAGAGAGAGAAAAGAGGCCCATCTGATCAGCAGCAAATTAGACCTCCATTCCAAGAGAATTATGTAGATGAAGAAGCTGAGATAGCTAAGGACCTTGAAGAAAATCAGATAAATCTATTTGGGGAAGGAAAAGTTGACAATATTTTCTTAACTAAGGAAGAAAAAAATATATTCTTGTTATCACAACCATAATTCATCCCTGCAGTGTTAGATGATTATAAAAAAGGATACCAAAATGCTATCATAAAGGTATACAAATAGTACAATTTGAGAAGTAGGAAGACTACTGCAAATCCTCCCAGGAAGATTCTAAGTGATTCCCCTTCCACGAGTCGGGTAAAGGATGATTCTCAAAGGGATACTTCTTAGAAACAGGATGTAAGTATCAAGGAAGTTAATAAACCTCAAACTTATTTCAGTATTGAAAATGAATTAGCCAAGGTCAAAATTTCTATTCCTCTGACAAAATTAATTAACAAGAATGCATTTATATCTCAAGTCATGAAGGCACTAAAGATTAGGGAGGGAAAAAACATAGTCAACTTAACTGATGACCAACCTAAATTATTGTTTGGAACCAAAGTTGAAGGAAAGTCTTAGGATGGTAGTGTGCCACCTTTTTATGTCATTTTGAACATCCATGACTAGATTATACACAATTCCATGCTTGATTCTAGTGCCTCACACAATCTTTTGCTTAGAGTCATTATGGAAAATCTAGGATTAGATATACCAAGACCCTACAAAGATTTATATTATTTTGATTCTAGCAAAGTAAGATGGTTATCTCTCATCAAGGATTTATGTATGACTCTTGCTCAAATCTCAGCAAATATTTTGGTAATGGACATTGTAGTGGCAAACATAGCTCCCAAATATGGAATGTTGCTATCAAGATCATGGGGAGAAAAATTACAAGGTACTTTGCAGATGGACATGACATATGTTACAATTCATGTTTTTGGTTAATAGATAAGGTTGTACAGGGAATTATTAATGAAGTATATGGTAAGAAGCAAAGACAAACCAAATAATTATCCCCTACATTATGTGCATTCAGATATGGATTCATTCATCCTATATAATGACATATGTGCAGAAGAGGAAGTATCAGACTTGAAAACTGAATTGAAAAAAATAAAGGAGATGAAATTAGATGTTGGGAAGGAAGATGAAGAGGGTGAAGCCCTTTGGAATATGCATTTTGATGGGGAAATGTGTAAGGAAGGAGCAGGGGTAGGTGTTTGTGTCTTAAATTCACAAACAAGTATAGTAAAGGGATATTCTTACAAGCTCAATTACCAATGCACAAATAATATAGTTGATTATGAAGCACTGATTTTAGGACTACAGGTTATGCAAAGGTTGGGAGCTAAATCAATTTTTTTACATGGTAATTCTAAGCTCATAATTAGTCAAATCAAAGGTCAGTACTCAGCTAAAAACCCTAGACTAAGTGCCTACATAAATGGTGTCTTAGAGTTTTTGCAATGTTTTCCAGAATATCAGTTATTTATGATTCCTAGGGGTCAAAATATCCTAGTTGATGCATTGGCTACTTTAGCTAACATTATATATTGGTAGGTTTTTGGTAGTGATAAGTAGATAGAAAGTTTTTTGCAGTTAAAAGAAGAGTTTGAGAGTGTACAAATTGATATAAATGAAATAGTGTTAAATGAGATTGATGACATTCTAGAAGAACTTGAGGTTCTACAATTGAAAGACAATGTGTTACCAAGAGGTTTGGTTCCATTAAAAGAGTTGTTTGATTTTAATGATGTATCCAAAAAGCCAAAGATAGAACCTGTGGGAGTTGAGGTTGAAGACTATAATATAGGTACTAAGGAAAATCCTAATATTGTAAAGTTTTCCAAGTCCTTACCTCCCAAATAAAAATAGAAATACATTGATCTATTAAAAGAATTTTCTGATGTGTTTTCTTGGAGTTATGAAGATCTAAAATCATATGATACTAATATCATACAACATACCATTCCCATCAAAGAAGACCAAAAGCCCTTCAAGTAGAAATTAAGGAGGGTAAATCTAGTTTTGCTACCCTTGAAATAAAAGGAGGCTAAAAAACAATTTGATGCCAAAATCATTGTGCCTTTAATATTTTCAAAATGGGTGTCAAATCTAGTGCCAACTAGGAAAAATATAGGAGAAATAAGGCTCTATGTGGATTTCAGGAATCTGAATAAAGTTTCTCTCAAGGATAACTACCCTCTACCTTAAATGGATCATATTTTACATAAAGTAGTTGGTTCTAGTAGAATTTCTTTGTTGGATGGTTTCTCAGGATATAACCAAATTCTAGTACATCCTCATGATCAACATACAACATCTTTCACAACACAATGGGGGGCCTTTATGTATGTCAAGATGCCCTTTGGCCTTATGAATGCAGGGGCCACTTTCCAGAGAGAAATGGATATTTCTTTCACAGATGAGAAGGATAGATTTATTATGATTTATTTGGATGACATTACTCTATTTTCCAAAATAGGTAAGATCATTTGTTGCAGTTAAGGAAGGTTTTTGAAAAATGCAGGAAATATGTTAGTTCATTGAACCCAAAAAAATATCTTTTTGGTTTCGAGGAAGGAAAGCTACTCGGTCAAATTATTTCAAAATATGGTATCATAATAGACCCTAGCAGAGTTGAAGCCATAATGAAGGTTGATCCTCCCAAGAATAAAAAATAAATCCAGTCTTCCATTGGTAGGATCAACTTCCTGAGAATATTCATCCCAAACTTAACCGAGATTTTGAGAGAAATTACAAATATGATGAAAAAAAGGATACTAAGATAAAATGGAATAGTGAGGCTAAAAAATATTTTAGAGAAGTAAAGGTATCTTTGACATGTGATCATGTTTTAATTATCCCTAATTTTACTAAAGATTTCATGATTTTCTCTTTTGCATCATAACATACTATTGTAGTAGTATCATTACAGAAAAATAAGGAGGGATATGAAAAACCTATAGCATTCTTCAACGGAGATTTAAGAGATTCCTCCTTAAAGTAAAATATCATGGAAAAACAAGCCTTTGCTTTAGTAAAGGCACTGAAATACTTCATATTGTACATTCTACATTCCCACATAATTGCATTTGTTCCAAGTGCTATATTGAAAGATATCCTCACTCACACTAATCCAAATGGGAAAAGAGGCAAATGGATTGCAATAATTTTAGAATATGACATTAAGATAAGGCCTACTAAACTCATCAAAGGTTAAGGATTAGCCAAACTCATGGTTGAGTCAAATTTCCATGCACTGGACATAAATTTTATAGCTACACTTGATGAACAAGAAGAGTTTCCGACTCCACAGGTATCAGAAGCATTTTCTACCTCTCCTTGGTATACATATATTGTCTATGTTTGACAAAATTAACAAGCTCCTCCTAGTTTAACATAAACCAAAGATAGATTCCTCAAGTTAAAATCTATGAAGTTTTGCATTTTAGATCAAGTTGTGTATTGGAAATATACTTGAGGTATTTTTTTGAATTGTTTATTGAAGAACGAAGCATACAAAGTTATGGAAGATTTTCATCAAGGGGACTGTGGAGGACATTTATACTGGAAAACCACAGCCAACAAAATACTAAGGGTTGGTTTTTACTGGCCTACCCTGTTTGAATATGTCTATAAGAGAGTTTCAACATGCCATCAATGCCAAATCTTTGAAAGCAAGATTAAAAATTTGTCCTTACCTTTAAAGCCCATTTCAGCGGAAGTTCCTTTTCAACAATGGGGTTTAGATTTTTTTTGGAGAAATCCATCCAAGCTCTTTAGCTCAATATAAATGGATCCTCATAGCTATTGACTACTTCACCAAATGGATTGAAGCCATTCCAACCAAGTAAGCTATAGATGTTGTCATCATTCAATTCTTAAAAGGTAATATTCTTTCCAAATTTGGGTGTCCACATAAGATCATTATTTTTTTTGCTTTGAAATCAAAGAAAATGATTGATTTCTGTCACAAGTGTCACATAAATTTAGGACATTTTACTGCCTATTATCGTCAAGGGAATGGGTTAGTTGAATCTTCTAATAAGAGTCTAGTCAACATTATAAAGATATTGCTACAAGAAAATAAGAAATCCCGGCACAAGAAGCTAATTAATGCTCTATGGAATGATAGGATTAGCACTAAAAAATATATTGGAATGTCTCCTTTCCTATTAGTATATGGAGTGGATGCAATTTTTCCCACCTCCCTCAAAATTCCAGAGCTAAAGTTATTGCAGGAAACACAAGTGGAGCAAAATGATGTACAAAGAAGGGTAAATCAAATTATACAATTACAGAAAAATAGGGAGGAAGTCTACAACAATAATCAAATAATTCAAGACAAAATCAAGAAAATTCATTATACAAGGAAAAAAGCAGATGATTTCCAACTAGATAATATGGTTCTAAGATGGGACTCCAGAAATGAGGAGAAAGTTAAGCATGGAAATTTTGACATTTTATGGAAAGGACCTTATAAAATTGAATATTTTCGAGATAACAATGCATTCTTGCTGAAAGATATGACTGTAGAAGGACTGCTAGGAGGACTACTCAAGCACTATTTCACTCAAGGATAGATAAGTTTCATACATGCCATTGTAAATGTCATTTTACTTTTTACTACAAGTGAGGGTGGCTAACATTAGAAATTGAAGTGAACAGAGAAGGCCCTAAGCTTTTGATGAGTTGTTTCCAATATTTACAATAACAACAACTCATCAAATTAGTTACAAAATAAGAATAGAGGACCATTATCGAATGCACAAAGGCTATTGATCTACAAAGTTCTTGACACCTCACAAGGACGATGTCATCCCCGTTGGAGCCACTGTTCGGGTCCTATAATTTATAAGATAAATTGATGATTATATGTTGATTTTCTCCTATGATATGTTGTAAATAATGATTTCATTATACAAATTATTTTCAAAAGTTCAAAAGAAAAAACTATATAGAAGAAAAGTAAAAAAAAAAAAATAGGGGACCATATATATGTGTGTGAGTGTGTGTAAAAAAACAAAAGAAAAGAATAAAAAATTATAAAAATAAAGAAAAATTGGGCCCCTGTAGTGAGCAAATAAAAATGTTGCTTTTAAATTTCAAAAATGTCTAATTTCTAAAGTTTTAAACCTTGGTTATGATGTTTGATTTGATTATTATGTATATGATATAAAATAATATGACAAATGGATATTTGTAATTTTGTGGATAAATGTTGTGATGGAGTCAACAACTATGATCAAATCCACCCAGATCTATGGCGAAGGGTTGTTTTCACCCCCCAGTGCTCCCAACAGTTAACACGAGGGGGGACGAAAAGAGCTTTCCAATGAAACCCCCTGAGGCCAATGTGCGAGTGCATGGGGCATTTCAAGGGGTCCCCTCCCTATACAAATGACTCCTTACACCCCCCCCCCCCCCCCCCATGAAATACTACTCCCATCTCTTGCCAAGCGGCCCATTCCCCTCTGTCATTCATCTCTCGCCACCTGTCATCTCCTCCACCACTCATCTCTCACCACATACTACCCTCCACCACTCCACCACTCCACTACCACCATATGTCCAGCCGTGTCACTCCCCTCCATTTCATATATTCATTTAAAATTTTAAAAATTGTCACAAAACCTACCATGAATGTTATATCATTAAATCCTACCATATATTTGTTTTACTAATAAATCTGTCCCGCTCTTTGGGCGTTAAGCTTACTATTACATAACCAATTAGGTTGTTATAAAAACCTAGGAAAGCTAACATTCATTCCTTTAAACATGAAATTGATACTACATATCAAAAGAATGCACCGCAACCAATTTGTAGCCCCCTACATCAATGTTCCCTCCACCCAGTCGATAAATTTCCACGGGTAACCCTGTTCTTCAAACTTTTTCTATCAAGCTTTTCTCTAGTATTTTTCTTTTGCTAGCCATTTTACTTTTCACGATGTCAAACTATAAAGGGAGGGGAAAAGTGATAGAGTCAAATCCCCTCATTTCCCTAGTCCCAAATTTTGACAAATATCCCTTGAAAGACACCTGATATAAGATTGTCGAGACCTAGTCTAAATTTGACTTGTACGAGCCCCACAACTGCTAAAATCAAAAGTTCATGGATAAAAGTGATGATAATAACATTTGGGAATCCCTTCTTCCTCAATTTGTTTTCCTTCAAACTCACTTTTTGCATGAATTATTTGTCTAGTGCCATCTCTGATATTCACCAAGTCAAAAGGTTGTCATTTCCCATAATAATGAAGTCATTTTTTCCATTCACACTAAAAGTATCTACCAGACCCTACAAATTGAATATTAGGCCTCCCATCCTCCTTTTTATGCCAATGTCTTAATGAAATTGTATAAAAAACTAACATTCCCTCAGAGAGCCCAAATTTTTTAGTGTTTTCTTCCAGAAAATGTTGAATTACCCCAAACCAATCCCCCATATCTAGTCCAAATCTTCCCATAAATGTTCAAACAGGTGATTTATATGGTAACCCGACTGCTTGGGTATCCTAATGACTAGTGGGTAGATGAGATAGTGTTAGGATTTTTATCAATTTTTGCAGTAGGAAAACAACCATCAATTCTTTTCAACTACAGTTAGTTTTCGTCCAATTCAATTCATGACTAGTTTGTAAATTTTAAAGTAGAAGGTGTCTTTAAGTATCAGTCACTGTTGGTTTACCTTATGCTATTTTATCAGTCAGACAGGGTCAGGTTTCCTCTACAGAAGACAGATAACGAAGGACACCCCTGGTCAGTGATTCGGTGGACTTCTCTAGATAGAAATAACTCATAGGAGTATTCTTATATTGATTTGTTTGTAAAATTTATACATACCTCCCTATGTTAACTTAGCAATGATCTAATCCCAAAGATTTCATTAGAGATAAAACAAATTGTACACTTTTCAGAACAAGATAAATTTGTAGACTGGTATCTATACCAGAACTACACTGATATTAGAGTATATGGATCAGAATTACCTCCTTACATGTTGCCAATGTTTGTACCAATTATAATAGTTGCATTAGCATACACTAGGAAAATGTCAAACATGGATGAGTTTCATTTTGTCTTTTACAAAAAGAAAGTACATGATCCAAGTGGATATTGGTGGCCACTTGCTAATTCCACTTGGACCCCCACCATTGCTTCTTTCAGTTTTTCAGTTTCCTTAATTATACCACAATTAACTATTTTTAGCAGTTTTTCAGGTCCTAAACTTCTGGAGCCGTTTTGAGGCCCTAAACGACATTTTTTTGGAAATCTACCACCAACAATTTTTTGACTAAAATCATCTTTTCTATCATAGTCCTTGGAGAGATCTTTCCAAAAAATTATCATGCGTGTCAAACGGAGATAATATGACCAAGTCACGACCCCGAGAAGTTGGTTGTCCAACTCACCCCAACGAGGCCCATAAACTCTTGGTGTTACATCTCCTCGAGTTAGGGTTTTGGTTTTTTAGGGTTTTCTCTTATTGTTCAATAATAAAAATTCCCTTGAGCCTCATTGTAAGGCAGTTCAGAGGCATGTAGTCACCACATCTCTTCTCAGAGATAAGCTACCATCACCCTAGATGGTTTATTTGCATTTATGTTTGTAAGCATATTTTATAATTTTACATTAATGAAATTGTTAGAGCCTAGATTTACCTCAGGTTGATAAAGGTATGATCAAGGACCAACATCAAACCTCGCTTAAACTGGTAGCTAGCCCTACCAGGTCTGGAGAGGGCTCTCTCCGGGTCAATCTCAGCAAATTATGATCACTAAGCACTTGAGATGACTGATAAAGCTACTGATACTATGCTAGGTATAGGTGCAAAGAGTTTGACTCAACAAAATGATGTTTTTGTGGGCTCTAATGAAAGGTAGATCTTGGGTGTAGGGAATGAGGCCCAGTCTTGCAGAGATCTCAATGGGGCAAGGTAGGCAACTGAATTTGGCACTTCGAATCAAATGAGATGGAGGGATTAGACAGAGGGGGAGTTGAAGAGGGCAAGAGAAACCATGGATCCTCTCCAAACAACTGAAAACATCAAGAAACTAATTCAAACCTCAAGTAGAGCACTGCAATTTCAATGGGTTCTACTTTCACTCTTGTTTGATTTAGATGAGAAGAAATAAGAGGGTAAATGACATACATAGCACATAAGTAAATTCAAAAATACATAAGAAAGCACTCTACCAAAACAAAATGCCACAAGGATCCCAAAGAATGCTGCAAACCCTGGTCTCAATTCCTTAGCCAAAATGCTAATATGAGTGTACAATGAAGCTCCTTGCTTTCTCAAGAGTCCAACCATGCTAATGATTGAAAAAACATAAGATATAGAAAAACCATAGCTCATCCTATCCTCTAGGGGTCGAGCTCACATGTTTAGGAGCTGTTCCAATTAATTCTAAACTGAGAACTAGAAATTAGGCAGTGGAACGGCATGCCTCTAGAAACAAGGGAACTGATTCATTCAATTTCAAACAACTTTTTTACTGATGAATCTACCTTCAAAAGTGAAAATTTGACATATTTACATCATTATCCATCAATGTACATGAAATTACATCACAAATTTGACAATAAGAAGATGAAAAAGTCAAACTGGAAAAATTTAGGCGAAAAACAAAGCATTCCTGGTCAAACTGGGCCAAATTTACTCTATGCGTCACGCCTGATTCTCTATGCATAGTGCTTATTTGGACCCACTTTTGGAGGCCTTCCTTGTGTCCAAATTCACTCCAAGTGTGCTTTCTAGAAAGGTCTACCCGTCAAATTTCCAACCCAAGTGGAATGTTTCAATTTGACCTTCATTTGCCCTATCCAAAATCAAATCTCCCAAGATTGCTTCCTGTGTGTCAAAATAGGGGCAGCAAGGTCTTTTTTTAGTGTTTTTGACCTTTTTGAGGGCTCAAAACCTATCCAAATTTCTTGTCCATTGGTAGGAAAGAATGTTTTTCCATTGCAAATCCAAAAATTCTGAGTTTTTGTGATTTGGAGAGTCCTATCAAAAGCGAGCACCACGTGGTGTGGCGCATAGAGCAGAAAACCCTGTTTTTTGTGCTAAAAATTTCAAAAATGCAAAAAGTGCCCCAAATTTTTTGAAATTTGGGTTGAGTCTTCTCCATCAAGCATTGTGTTGGTCCAAGGAAGCTTCAGCCAATATCTAAAGTTGATCATGCTCCTTTCGCCTCTTTGATTCCCTCTTCAATTTTGCCTTTAAGCTCCTAATTCTCGCCTTGCAGACTTTGTTTCTCGCCATATAATGATATGCCATATGTCTCAACAATGTCTTCTCCTTGTTGGCCTTCTCCAACAACCTCTCTAAGTGGATATTGACTCTTTCAAGCCAAGACTCCTGATCGGCATTGATCTGTTGCTCAAGTGAAGTGAACTCCACCCTCCTCCTTTGGGTAGCTTGGCGATTCTCCTGAATGTTTTTCAATTCCATAATCGCTTGCTGATCTTCAAGCTACTTATTCCTTTACTCCAAGTACTTTATAATCCACTTAGCCATCTCTAAGTTGAGGGACAAGGTGGATTGGATGATTTCTTTTATATTTGTGCTTTGCGGGCCCACATCTATATCATCACCCTAAATGAGAATAAAGTCTCTCTCACCTGAAGGCCCCTCATCATGTAATGGCCTCTTGCCATTGTCCTGAACCTATGGTACTGATGACGAAAGTGAGACCCCTTCCACCCCAAGTTGAGATAATACTCGATTTTCTGCTGCGAACAACTTTCTAGTGCCCTTCTGATAGGTAATAAACATCGGCATACTAGTGGTCTGTGTCTCATGACCCTCATGCTAATGAGAAGGTCCACCTGAGGTCCTTGAGGAGTTGTGAAAAAATCACGAGAAATGAAGTCCTCCCAAGTGATGCCCTGCAAGCCAAGCTGACGGATGACCACAATTTTAATGAGAGCAAAATGATATATACTATTGAATTGCTTCTGAGGAGTCTTGTGCTGCACTAGAGTGGTCATCTTTTCAATATTTTGGCACATGAAGTAAGGGATTTTCATCATCCTCACCCTTGTAAAATGCATTAGTAGCCTGATATGATAGGCATATAAACGGGAAAACTAGCCCTCATAGCTGAAATACTTCATGATCAGTTTCATTAAAGAAGCATATGAATCTTTGAGGTACCGAAAAGGAAAAAATCTCCCGAGCTATCTCAAAGAGACGGGTTTGATGTATGGTTCATAATTCTGTCGGTCAATTTGTTGCCTCTTGTTCCATTTCTCTCCAATGTTAGGAATGTCGGTTGCTAGTGAAATAGATTCTGGTGTTAAAGTGAATGTGACACCAGCTAGAGTGGCTTGACCATCATGTAAATTAAGCACAAATAAACAATCCAACTCATGATGAAACTGAATTCTATCAATCATCTCACAAAATTCATAGCAAGACTGGTGTTGAAAACAAGACATCCCGAGAGGGCAGGCCTGTAACTCAGCAAGAGTGGTAGGTTCTTCTCGAATATGTTTTCCACCTCTATGAAGCCTCTTGGGTGCATGTACCTCTGTAGGTGATTCACTGTGTGTCTCCTCTTCATAATCATATGAGGGACCAAATTCCATAGCTGCTAGTGGTTGAGTTGTCTTGATGAGACGTAGGTGATTTATGGTGTTTTTGACTCCTACCACCAAGGGAAAAGTGATATGAGGGACCGTAGAGGGAGGGAAAAATGAGGGCTTTAGGGACTGTTGGGATAGAGTTTATTTAGGGAAACAGGGTATTAGGGAGTAATTTAGGAGTTTAGGGGAGTAATTTAGGAGTTTAGGGTATAGCACTAGGGTTCGGGAATTGGTATTTAGGAGTTGGGATAGTGGGAGTTAGGGATATGGGATTAGTGAATTTAGGGATATGTGAGTTTGGGGAATAGGGAAATGAGGGAAAATGGAGTGAGGGAGTAGAAAGGTGGACTTGGTGGCCAAATAATCAATACAAACCCTAGGCAGCAGTTTCCTTTGAGAGATTTCAATAGATAGGGTTTGATTTTCTTTTAAACAATCACCATAATACAACCACCATAAATTGCATAAAAAATTATTTCCCTAGCAATGATAAAGGCTCAACCTACTTGCACAAATGAAGATCCAAGCATGTTGGGCAATTTGGAGTGAGTTGTTGAAGATTTCGGGCTTGCCGGCTCTATGCATCGCACCTCAAACCCAACGTGTCGTGCACTGTATATGCACCGCGCCCGTTCACTTTAACACTTGAAATCGCTGCTCTATGCACCGCGCCTGCTATGTGTGCCGCGCTAGTTGCCCAATGCCCCGCACCTCTGTCTTGGGGAAATTTTTCACCAATTTCTCTTGCTCGCTCTAAACACGGCTTTGCTTTGCTTCCAGCTTTGTCCTTGAGTGCAAATGAGCTTTTCAAATTGGAGAAATGACTTATATAGAAGGAGCCTTTAATTTTTTGGTTTATAAAACCAACTTTTACAATGTTTGGAAAATGACTCTATTTTGAACTTTGTTTTGAGCTTTTTCACTTTATTAGAACTTGTGATGGATTGAATGACTTGTGTTTTGTTTGCTTTGTAGGGGGTTGGAGCTACTAGGGCTACGGAAAGTGACCAGGGTTACAGATGAAATGATTTACATATGAAGAAAATAAAATTACATGAATTTGTATAATAAAAGTTAAAATGCTCTGGTTTTCCTCAAAACAGAGTTTTGAGGAAAAACACATCTCTGAGCACTTGATTATGAATTTTATTGGTACTGGAACCTCCTCGTGTGTCTACTAGCTATCATTGGACATTTTGAAACCATTTTTTATGAAACCCTAATGAAACCATAGACCTAAATGACAATGAAACCCTAGAAAAGACTTTTGCAATATTTAAGACAAAAAGGTGACTGTATATAATTTTTGATGAATAAACATGAGCCAGCATGTAAATGACATGAGGAAAATTACAGGAAAAGCCACTACTGTCAGATGATCGATGCAGCTAATGTAATGTAGCTGACTGGGTGAGACACCTAATATGAAACGCAACAAGAGGATTTGATCTTTGACGGAGGGATGAAGATACTGACACTGACATTGGCTCCAATGGGGATGGTAGCTCCTTGGAGGTGCCAAGAACTATAGATCTCTGGGATAGCAAGCAGTGCCTTCCTCCATTGGGCTATGGAGTCAATAACTTTGACAAACCAAAACCAAACTCTTGACTCAATGACTCAATTTCAGGGCTGAATGTGCCTCAAAATTGACTCGTTTTCAAGGCTGAAATTGACTGAAAGACCTAACCCTAACAAACCAAACCAAAACTGAAATCAAACCTCAGCTTTATAGCCTTCAACTTGGGCCCTAAACTAAAGAATGAAAATAGTACACACTTGTAATTGAATTTAAACAAGCTGGTATATACAATGATGAGTAAGATAGCAGAAAACATTTCACAAATAATACCATTTGAGGAGCCAACCATTGACCGTCCCACCAGGATAGTCTTCACCATTCATCTCTTGCAAAAGGAATGCATTTTGGCCCCGATATGCAACAATCTTGTACGGTCCTTTCCAAATATTTTCAAACTTGCCATGTTTACCTTTCTCTTCGTTCCTTGCATCCCATTTCAACACTATGTCTCCTATTTCAAACCTGTCTTCCTTTGCTTTTCGGTCATATATTCTCTTGATTCTGTCTTGCAGCTTGAAAGTGTTCTAAAATACCTCCTCTCTATTTTGCTACAAATGAATCATTTGATTGATCCTCCGCTACAAACCATCATCTTCGTTGCCTGCTTCTTGCAGAAGTTTGACCACCGGGACTGCCAAAGAGGTCGAGAAGACTGTGTCCACATTGTATACAAGCTCAAAAGGAGACATGCCTATAGATTTCTTTTGACTTACCCTGTCTACCCAAAGTGCATTGACTAGCTTTTTGTGCCAACTTTTCTTGTTAGTTTCCAACAGCTTTTTGATAATGTTGACAAGAGATTTATTTGAGGATTTCGCCAATCCATTGCCTTGTGGGTTATAGGCAGTCGAGTGCCCCAAAGTGATTTGATACTTATGACAAAAGTCAATCATTCTTTTCGATTTAAAGGCTGTTGCATTGTCAGTGATCAACTTATTTGGACAACCAAAATGAGACAAAATGTTGCTTTCAAGAAATGACATAATTACCGAATCGGTGGCCTGCCTTGTAGGAATTGCCTCAATCCATTTGGTGAAATAATTCGTCGTTTTGAGGATCCATTTATGCTGTGCTGAAGAAGAAGGATGAATTTCGCCAATGAAATCCAAACCACACTGCTAAAATGGAGCACTTATCTCAATGGTCTTGAGTGGTAAAGGCTGCAACTTCCTCTTACCTTGAAAATTCTGACATTCATGGCAGTTGGCCACTTTTGTACACATCAGCAAAAAGAGTTGGCCAATAATACCCATCTCTCAAAATTTTATTCGCTGTTGTCTTCCAGAAAAGATGGCCTCTGCAATCTCCTTTATGAAAGTCTTCCATAACCTGTTTCGCCTCTTCTTCCACTAAACAATTGAGCAAGACACCACCGGGGTCTTTCCGATAGAGTGCACCATTCATGATACAAAACTTTGCAACCTTCAATTTGAGTTTCCTACTTTTGTTCTTAGCCATTCCGTGTGGTGATGACAGCTTTTGAAGTACATAGACAATGTTCGAATACTAAGGAGAAAGAAGGAAAATTTCTGATACCTGAGCGGGTAGATTCTCTTTATCTTCCTTGGACATAGCAGTGATTACATTAATGTTCAAGACATGCATATTTGACTCAGTCATTAGTTTAGCCAGCCCCTGTCCTTTAATGAGCTTTGTCAGTTTGATTTCCACATCATACTCCAACAAGGCAGCAATCCATTTACCTCTTCTCCCCTCTGGATCAGTTTGCACTAAGACATCCTTAACAACAGCATTGGGGGCATAAGCAAGGATGTGAGAATGCAAAATATAAACCCGAAAATCTTTCAATGCCTTTGCCAAAGCAAGGGCCTATTTTTCAATAATATTG
Organism: Pinus taeda; assembly: GCA_000404065.3. Lineage (NCBI taxonomy): Eukaryota > Viridiplantae > Streptophyta > Pinopsida > Pinales > Pinaceae > Pinus > Pinus taeda. Next base: position 242,994 of record APFE031099940.1, read on the forward strand.
TACTTCAATGCCACATCCCTTATGGTTCTACTGAAAAATGCAATTGGCTTCTCGAGCTGGTCTCTTTTCTGCATCAAGACCATTGCCATAGTATGACCTAAGGCAAATGAAAATAAAATAAAATCTTGAGTATAGTTCAGGCTAATCAAAACTAGAGATGAAGAAAGAGCTAGTTTCACTAAATTAAAGGACTTCACTACTTCCTCCATCCACCTTACTGCACTATCTTTTTTTAGCATGTTTGTGATTTCGCTTAAATGTTCTATAAGAATGGGCACAAAGCGACGTAAGAAATTTATATTACCATTGAAGGATTATATTTCTTTCTTACTTCATGGAAAATCAATCTTTTGAATGGCCTCCACCTAAGCTGGATCGATGTGGATGCCCTCCTTTGAGATAATATGCCTGAGAAGCTTGCCTTCATCCATGGCGAACAAACTTTTCTTTGGATTGAGAGAGATTCCATACTTCCTACATCACTGAAACACAATCTTCAAGTGATAAAGGTGATCTTCATCTGAATTAGAGAAAACTGTCAAATCATCTATATAAACAACTAGAAAAACATCTTTTTCATTAGCAAATGCGATATCCATCACCCGCTGAAAGGTTGCACTAGCATTTTTCAATCCAAAAGGCATCTTTGCATAATGAAAAGTTCCCCATGGAGTGGTGAACGTTGTTTTGTCTCGATCATCCTCATGGAACAGAATTTGGTTATAACCCGAATAACAATCAAGTAGCGACATGCGGGATGCTCCAACTACTCGTTGAAGTATGTGATCCATTTTAGGCAATGGATAGTTTTCTTTCAAGGATACTTTGCTAAGATTTCTAAAATCAATACATATCTGAATCTCACCTATTTTCTTGCGCATGGGCACCAAGTTTGAAATCCAATCTGAAAATCTTATGGGGACTATGATACCAGCTTTGTACAACTGATTCACTTCCTTCTCAATTGAGGGCAGCATCTTTGGATTTATTCTTCTTAGCTTCTGACGAAAAGGCTTTTGATTTGGCTTGATCGGGATGACATGCTGAATTATACTTGTATCATATGACTTCAAATCTGAATAATCCCAAGCAAATACATCAGTAAAAGAGGATAACAAACTAATATACTTTTCTTTTACCTGTGGAGGCAATGCCTTTGATAATTTTACCATCTTAGGATTTTCAGCTGATCCAATGTTCACATCCTCAATTCCTTTCTCAGTTGGTAGCAAGCTTGGTTTTCAAGCCACATCATCATGATCGAACAACTCCTCTAAAGGTATAAGACCTTTAGGAATGATATTGTCTTTGAGCTGCAAAAATTCCATTTGATTGACTTCTATATCTGCCTCACCGTCATCATACTCCACATCAATAGAAGTGTCTTTGAATTTACCTTTATTTTGTAGAAATTCATCGATCTCATCATCATCTTGAAACACTTTCCAATACCTTTGATTGTCGGGGACAGCTGGGTGATGTTTCACATGAATCTCAAACTTGTTGTTTGAATTCATCGTAACTTTCAAATTACTTGCTGCTGTTGCAAGCGAATCGGCAATGAAAATCTGAGCACGGGGGACACATGTCAAAGTGTAATATGAAAATAATTCAAGATATCCAACACTGCATTGCGATAGGCCCGCATTCGAGGATGCTTAGCTTGATATTCCCCTTTCACCTACTTGATAACTAACTAAGAGTCACCATACACTAAAACCTTTTTAGCATTCAACTTTCGAAGAATTTTCAAACCAACAATTAAAGCTTCATATTCAACCTCATTATTTGAACAATCAAAAGCTAGTTTATAAGATCAGACCCTTACATTTCTTGGCACTTTGGTTGGGGTGAAAACATGGTTGCGTATCCAAATGCCAATTCCAACACCTTCCCTTCCTACTGTGCCATCAAAATCCATGCTCCATAGGCCTACTTCATCCTCTTCCAAATGCTAAAATTCTGTTTGTTCTATTTCTCTTCTTTGCTATCCTTCAATATGTTGTTGTTGTTAGAAAGATGATTGCTCAGCGGTACTATCAATTATTTGCCTTTCTTGCTTTAAGACCTCTCTGAAATTTTCAGTGATCTCAGGAATGTCTTCTACTTCAACTACTTGGCTACTTACATCATTAAAGCTATCTGAATACAAAACAAATGATTCTAAATTAGTATGTACATATTTGATTTGATTATTTACTAGCTTCTCCTTGTTGGTGATCATGTACTTCATCTTTTGTTCCTAGTATAGTTTCCTCATCTAACCGAACACGGGAATGGTAGCATAGGGGAAATCAAGCTACATTGTCCCTTTAATCTTTGCTCCCCAAGATCTAGAAAGAAGCATGCCAAATCTAGGAGGTATATCCACTACAACCACATCCATCAAAACATTTTTAGCCGGAATCTGATCCAAACTGACCACCAAATCCTTGATAAGACCAATGCACCTTACTCTACTAGAATCAAAAGTGTACAAGTCATGATACTTTCTAGTGATATCCAATCCCAATTTCTCCATGATGGCCTTAGGCATGAGATTATGAGAGGCTCCGGAATCAAACATAGCATTATGCAACACAAAGTCATGCACCTTGAGACTGATATAAAAAGGAGCTACATCACTATCTTGAGACTGACCTTCCAATGCTAGACCAAAAACCAACTGAGGACTATCATATTCCACGTTTACCATATCAGATGATGGATCTAGATTCAAAATTTTAGACACCTGACCTTTATAATTGATTTTCTTCATCAACTCAGTCAAAGGAATGGATATTTTTAACTTAGCGATTTCATTTTCTTAGTTAAAAACTGAACCTTTTTCTACCTCTTTTGCTAAAACATCCTTCTTTTTAGTTTTCTCCTTTGACATACTTGGTTGATTGGATCTCTCATTTCCTGATGGTGTTTTTCTAGTGGTAGGATCAGCTGTCTCTTTTCCCTTTTTCTACACGATGGGAGGATCATTCTTTGGCGTTGCTACCTCCTTCCTTTTTTGAATTGGATTCACGAGCCCATCTCTACTCTGAAGTGAATATTGTCACTGTTGAGTTGACAAAGCTTTCATGTATCCTCTTTGGTATTCATCAGACTCTTCCTCAAGAATTGTGTCATTCGCCAAAATGAAATTTTCATCTCTTTGTTTAGCTGAATTCTCGAAGTACTCCTCATCTTCAGTGATGAAAATTGGCATATCATTGGGCGTAAATAAATGATTCTCTTCTCCAATCACATTCTCCTCTTCATTTGATTCCAGACCATGTACAAAATTCTACTGTAAGGGTGTCTGCACCTACTGCTACACTGCTTGATCTTAGGCTCACTGCTCTCTTTGTTTGATCCTAAATTGTGGCTGTTGTTGGCCATAGAAGTTAGGATTTCTGACTTGTGGTTCAGGCTTGTCAAGTTTCAATCTATTAAACATCTGCTCCACTTTCCGAAGCACTTGATCTAAAGTGGAAGCCTCTTCCTTTATTGTGACTTTCTTTTCAGCTCTTGCTCTAGCTCTTTTGGCAAGCATATTTGCTTCAACGTTGACTGCAATCTTCTACATATCTTCCAAAGTGGCCGAATCTCTCTCTCTTAACTGATAGGCCATATCAGTATCAAAACCGTCCGGAAACTCAATCAATGCCAGCCCCATAGGTGGCTTTATATGATCAAGAATTGCATTGTAAATAGAGTTGAATCTAATACAATAATCTTGGACAGACTCACCAACATTCCTCTTGATGTGCTCATATTCGGAAAGGATCTGAAGAGGATTTTTCTTCACTTCCCAGTGATCCAAGAATTGTCTCTATAAATTGGCCAATGTAGTGATACTTGCAGCCGGCAAAGCTCTGAACCATTTCCTTACTTCACCACCAAATATTTGTACAAAAAGTCTCATTGTCACATTTTCTGCATCAATCTCATGAAGGTCGAAGAAATCAATCATTCTATCCACATGTTGCTGAGCTGTAACACTGTGAGGAGTGCCATCAAACAAAGGAATTTTTCTTTGATAATCAGCGGGCATATCATCCAAATTTTGAGGCAGCACAAGGGGTGCAAAACGAGTAGCCATTGCTCCCGGTGGATTTCATCTTGGGGATGTTGGGGGAGTGGGTGCAGCTAATGTATGGGGTGTATGAGGAGGTGTGTGTAGAGGCAAAGAAATTTCGGATGTTTGAGGAGTAGAAGGAGTAGACAGAGGTCATACTACTACAATTTTGATCAAAGATAGTAGGCTGCATAGGGATGGTGGGAATTAAAGGAGTTTCGGTGGGAATTCCAGAGCTAGATGCAATTGCGGAGGATCCAAGGGTTGTAGATGCATTTTCTAGGAAATCAACGTTGTTCAAAGCCACGATTGAAGTTTGGAGCTATTTCAAGATATAATCATCAATTGATTTATTGGCCCTTTCATTTTCAAGAGATGTGACAAATTCTGGATTGAGTACAGTAGAACCAATAGCACTTTCAGATTTTGTTTCAGACAGTGACAGACTAAACTGTTCATCAAACTCAAGCTCATCAAGATACTCAAAGAGCGCAGGAAATGAATCAGATTTGACACTGGAATTACAGAACTCTCTTGATGAAGGATTCTGGGAATAAGATTGGGATTCTCGTACACAGGAGGGGGGTCTGGATCTGGATTAGCTCTAGTATATCTTCTGGAAGCCAATGTGCTATTATTTCCAAGAAATCAAATGGACATTAACAGCTTGTTTAGCCTATCAAATTCTAAACTTATCATCCAAAAGCTTAGAATTCTCAGATGTACTGGGGTGATTTGTAGGTTAGATATTCCATTTATAAGACTAGACCGAAGATTGACTGAAGTAGCTTTTATCTACTTGCCCTAATGCAAAGAAAAAGCATTTTAAAGGCTACCTGGATAATCTTCAAACTCCGTCTGTAGTTTATAAAATGAGGAACACTAACAAACAAAGAATCTCTTCCCCAGCGGAGTTGCCACTATGTTAGAGCCTAGATTTACCTCAAGCTGATAAAGGTAGGATCAAGGACCAACATCAAACCACGCTTAACCTGGTAGCTAGCGCTACCAGGTCGGGAGAGGGCTCTCTCCGGGTCAATCTCAGCAAATTATGATCACTAAGGGCTTGAGATGACTGATAAAGCTACTAATATTAGACTAGGTATAGGTGCAAAGAGTTTGATTGAACAAAATGATGTTTTGGTGGGCTCTAATGAAAGGTAGATCTTCGGTGCAGGGAATGAGGCTCAGTCTTGCAGAGATCTCAATGGGGCAAGGTAGGAAACTGAATTTGGCACTTCAAATCAAATGAGATGGAGGGATTAGACAAAGGGGGAGTTGAAGAGGGCAAGAGAAACCATGGATCCTCTCCAAACAGCTGAAAACATCAAGAAACTAAAGCAAACCTCAAGTAGAGCACTGCAATTTCAATGGGTTCAACTTTCACTATTATTTGATTTAGCTGAGAAGAAATAGAAGAAATAAGAGGGTAAATGACATACATAGCACATAATTAAATTCAAAAATACATAAGAAAGCACTGTACCAAAATAAAATTCCACAGGGATCCCAAAGAGTGCTGCAAACCCTGGTTTCAATTCCTTAGCCAAAATGTTGATATGAGTGTACAATGAAGCTCCTTGCTTTCTCAAGAGTCCAACCATGCTAATGACTAAAAAACATAAGATATAGATAAACCATAGCTCATCCTAGCCTCTAGGGGTCGAGCTCAGATGTTTAGGAGCTATTCCAATTAATTCTAAACTGAGAACTAGAAATTAGGCAATGGAATAGCATGCCTCTAGAAACAAGGGAACTAATTCATTCAGTTTCAAACAACTTTTTGAACTAATGAATCTACCTTCAAAAGTGAAAATTTGACATATTTACATCATGATCCATCAATGTACATGAAATTACATCACAAATTTGACAATAATAAGATGAAAAAGTCAAACTGGCAAAAGTTAGGTGAAAAACATAGCATTCCTGGTCAAACTGGGCCAAATTTTCTCTATGTGCCGCGTCTGATTCTCTATGCGTAGTGCCTGTTTGGACCCACTTTTGGAGGCCTCCCGGTGTCAAAATTCACTCCAAGTGTGCTTGTTGGAAAGGTATTCATGTCTACTTTCCAACCCTAGTAGAATTTTTCAATTTGGCCTTCAGTTTCCTTACCAAAAATCAAATCTCCTAAGACTGCTTCCTGTGTGTCAAAATAGGGGCAATAAGGTCATTTATTGAGTGTTTTTCACCTTTTTGAGGGCTCAAAACCTGTCCAAATTTCTTGGCCATTGGTAGGAAAGCATATGTTTCCATACCAAATCCAAAAATGCTGAGTTTTTGTGATTTGGAGGCTCCTATCAAAAGCGAGCGCCATGTGACGTGGCACATAGAGCAGAAAATCCTATTTTTTGTGCTAAAAATTTCAAAAATGAAAAAGGTGCCCCAATTTTTTTGAAATTTTGGCTAAGTCTTCTCCATCAAGCATTGTGTTGGGCCAAGGAATCCTCAACCAATATCCAAAGTCGATCATGCTCCTTTCGCCTCTTTGATGCCCTCTTCAATTTTGCCTTTAAGCTCCTAATTCTCGCCTTGTAGACTCTGTTTCTCGCCATATAATGATATGCCATATGTCTCAACAATGTCTTCTCCTTGTTGGCTGTAAGGACTCTAGACACCACATATCTCCACAATGGTATGATATTGTCCACTTTGGGCCTAAGCCCTCATGGATTTGTTTTTGGGCTTTACCCCAAAAGGCCTCATACCAATGGAGATATTTTGTCCATCCTTATATTACCCATGATCCTCCCCACTTCTAGTCAATGTGGGACTTTGGTCGTATACCCAACCAATCTTCCCCTCGAACAAAGGACCATCAAGCCTCCCCTCAAACGATTATCCATCCGTCCACTCTCTACCAACCAGGATTCTCCGCTCCAATGTGTTGGAAGCACATGCCTTACATAGAACACCACCTGCCTCGAGAGCTTGCTCTATCCTAGGTCAACTCCTCTTCACCGTGTTGGGACTAGGACACGTCCATGAAGAATTTGGAGCACACCGCCTGTTAACCGAGTGAGCTTACTCTATCCCAGGTCAACTCCTCTTCACCGTGTTGGGACCAGGACATGTCCATGAAGAATCTGGAGCACACCGCCTGTCTAACCGATCTCATCCACAGATCCCATCGTGATATTACCGGGGCCCACCACCTTCGTTCGGAATTCCGAGGATTCATCGACTTGGCTAACTTCAGGGCATGGCTCCGATACCACTTGTAAGGACTCTGGACACCACATATCTCCACAATGGTATGATATTGTCCACTTTGAGCCTAAGCCCTCATGGATTTGTTTTTGGACTTACCCCAAAAGGCCTCATACCAATGGAGATATTTGTCCATCCTTATATACCCATGATCCTCCCCACTTCTAGTCAATGTGGGACTTTGGTTGTATACCCAACATTGGCCTTCTCCAATAACCTCTCTAAGTGGATATTGACTCTTTCAAGCCAAGACTCCCGATCGGCATTGATCTCTTGCTCAAGTGAAGTGAACTCCACCCTCCTCCTTTGGGAAGCTTGGCGATTCTCCTGAATTTTTTGTAATTTTATAATCACTTGCTGATCTTCATGCTGCTTATTCCTTTGCTCCAGGTACTTTATAATCCACTTAGCCCTCTCCAAGTTGAGGGACAAAGCAGATTGGATGATTTCTTTGAGATTTGTGCTTTGTGTTCCCACATCTGTATCATCACCCTCAATGAGAATAAAGTCCCACTCACTTGAAGGCCCCTCATCCTGTAATGGTCTCTTGCCTTTGTCCTGAACCTGTGGTGCTAATGACAGAAGCGAGACCCCTTCCACCCCGCATGGAGATAATACTCGCTTTGCTGCTGCGAACAACTGTCTAGTGCCTTTCTGATAAGTGATAAACATCGACATACTAGCAGTCTATGTCTCATGACCCTCATGCTGATAAGAAGGTCCACCTATCTCATGCAAAGCCTCTGAAGGTCCCTGAAGAGTTGTGAAAAACTCACGAGAAATGAATTCCTCCCAAGTGATGCCCTGCAAGCCAAGCTGATGGATGACCACAATTTTAATGAGAGAAAAATGATATATACTGGTGAACTGCTGCTGAGGAGTCTTGTGCTGCACTAGAGTGATCATCTTTTCAATATTTTGGCACATGAAGTAAGGGATGTTCATCATCCTCACCCTGGTAAAATGCATTAGCAGCCTGATATGATAGGCATATAAATGGGAAAAACGACCCTTACAGCTGAAATACTTCATGATCAGTTTCATTAAAGGAGCATATGAATCTTTGAGGTACTGGAAAGGAAAAACTCTCCTGAGCTGTCTCAAATAGCGGGGCTTGATGTATAGTTCATAATGCTGATGGTCAATTTGTTTCCTCTTGTTCCATTGCTCTTCAATGTTAGGAATGTTGGTTGCTAGTGAAATAGATTCTGGTGTTAAAGTGAATGTGACACCAGCTAGAGTGGCTTGAACATCATGTAAATGAAGCACAAATAAACGAGCCAACTCATGATGAAACTGAATTCTAGCAACCATCTCACAAAATTCATAGCAAGACTGGTGTTGAAAACAAGACATGACGAGAGGGCATGCCTGTAACTCAACAAGAGTGGTAGGTTCTTCTCGAATATGTTTGCCACCTCTATGAGGCCTCCTGGGTGCATGTACATCTGTAGGTGAGTCACTGTGTGTCTCCTCTTCATAATCATATGAGGGATCAGATTCCATAGCTGCTAGTGGATGAGCTGTCCTGATGAGAAGTAGGTGATTTATGATGTTTTTTACTCCTGCCACCAAGGGAAAAGTCATATGAGGGACTGTAGAGGGAGAGAAAATGAGGGTTTTAGGGACTGTTGGGATAGAGTTTATTTAGGGAAACAGGGGATTAGGGAGTAATTTAGGAGTTTAGGGTATAGCACTAGGGTTTGGGAATTGGTATTTAGGAGTTTGGATAGTGGGAGTTAGGGACATGGGATTAGTGAATTTAGGGATATTTGAGTTTAGGGAATAGGGAAATGAGGGAAAATGGAGTGAGGGAGTGCAAAGGTGGACTTGGTGGCCAAATAATCAATACAAACCCTAGGCAGCAGTTTCCTTTGAGAGATTTCAAGAGATAGGGTTTGATTTCCTTTTAAACAATCACCATAAGACAACCACCATAAATTGCATAAAAAATTGTTTCACTAGCGGTGATAAAGGCTCAACCTACTTGCACAAATGAAGATCCAAGCATGTTGGGCAATTTGGAGTGAGTTGTTGAAGATTTCAGGCTTACTAGCTCTACACGCCACACCTCAAACCCAACGCACCACGCACTATGTATGTGCCACGCCCGTTCACTTTTACACTAGAAATCGCGGCTCTATGCACCGCGCCTGCTATGTGCGCTAAGCTAGTTGCTCAATGCATCGTGCCTCTGTCTTGTGGCAATTTTTCACCAATTTCTCTTGCTCACTCTAAACACGTCTTTGCTTTGCTTCCAACTTTGTCCTTGAGTGCAAACAAGATTTTCAAATTGGAGAAATGACTTATATAGAAGGAGCCTTTATTTCTTTGGTTTATAAAACCCATTTTTACAATGTTTGGAAAATTACTTTATTTTGAACTCTATTTTGAGCTTTTTCACTTTATTAGAACTTGTGATGGACTGAATGACGTATGTTTTGTTTTCTCTGCAGGGGGTTGGAGCTACTGGGGCTAGGGAAAGTGACCAAGGTTACAGATGAAATGATTTAAATATGAAGAAAATAAAATTACATGAATTTGTACAATAAAATTTAAAATACTCTGTTTTTCCTCAAAACAGAGTTTTGAGGAAAAACACATATCTGAGCACTTGATTATGAATTTTATTGGTACTGGAACCTCCTCATGTGTCTGTTGGCTATTATTTGACATTTTGAAACCCTTTTTGATGAAACCCTAATGAAACCCTAGACCTAAAAGACAATGAAACCCTAGAAAATACTTTTGCAATCTTTAAGACAAAAAGGTGACTGTATATAATTTTTGATGAATAAACATGAGCTAGCAGGTAAATGACATGAGGAAAATTGCAAGAAAAACCACTACCGTAGATGATCCATGCACCTAATGGAATGCAGCTGACTAGGCGGGACACCTAATATGAAACACAACAAAAGGATTTGATCTCTGACGGAGGGATGAAGATATCGACACTAACAGAAATGAAGTATTATTTTCGATGCATCTCTGTATTTATGGTTATCTTTATAATTTGTTGTGTTCCTATTTAAATCCGGATCAACACACTTCAAGTTGAAGGCTCATATAGGTCCCTCTATCATCAACGCCAAAGCTGCAGCAAAGGAGGTAGAAGCTATATTGAGTCAAATGAAGTTCAAGCTTAGTTTTTCTTGGTCCTATGATCCCCTAGACATCATTTCAAATCTCATATTGCAACAAAAGTGTACCTACTATGCACATACACTAAGTCCTGAAATTGAACAATATGCTAACCAGTTAGAATGGACAAAGGGCACTTTACAGGAAGTTAAATAACAATTGGTTAGTCAATCATCCATGTAGACACCTCTTCTCAAGGAAAAATAGGGAAAAAGGGAAAGAGAAGCCATGTCCCCTACTGATTCAAAAAATCAAAATGTAGAATTTATTATTTTTAAAAGGAAAAAGAAGGACCTAAACACTACTCAAAAATCATATCCTCAGCTTAATCCTCAGTTTAAGCCTCAAGTAATTACTATCCAATATGAAACTAAAGAGGCAAGGGGCACACGACAACTAGCCATAGTAATTTTTTCAGGGACTCTTGTCACTCCTACTCAAATAGAAGAAACAGTAGAGTCACCTACTATAGAAAACAGTTCAGTCTCCATCGTCCTGTAGTTCACAAATTTCAACTCAGTAGAGCATATTTTCAAGATACAGGGAGATAAAGTTGAAAAATGAAGCTTTCAAGGCTTCCACCTACTCTTAATTTTGGAAGTAGACAACTAAAACCCAAAAAATATTACTCTCTACATTTGATTTAGAGAAAGGGAATTTCCAAATAGCCTTCATGGAACCTTTAGTACTAGCTCCCACGAGTAATGAAGACTATAAAGCCTCTATTTTCTCAATTGATACTGAGAAGATACATGAAATAGATCAAATCAATTTACACAAACAAACAAGGGATTTATCTTCTCAACACTTCCAAGTTCAACCATGACTACTTCAAAATTACATTGATCTTTAAACAACATGCATTCTCAGTTGAAGATTGAGAAAATGTCATCATTTGCTAAGGACAACAAGATCAAATATCTAGAACATTTTATAGTAAAAATAGGACATGACCCTACTGATATCAAAGTAGCAAAAGAGCTCATAAAGAGAAAAGAGGTAGACATTCAATAATTGAGGAAGCAATTGAAGCTACCCTCCATAGAAAATCCTCAAGCTAAAGAGGTTGCTAATATAGAAATGGGGAAAGAAAAATGATTTAGCATAGTGGTTGAGTAGAATGCATAGATACAAAAAATGGAGCAGGTCATGGAAGCATTGTTGAAAGAAAAATAAAAATGGGAAGCAGTGGGAGCATCTACTTCAGGCACAGGTACAGCAACAGAAACTTCAACAAATGCAACATATTCAGAGTCTAGAGAAGAGCTTACCAAAGCTCTGGATGAATTGTCATTATTCAGGCGGCCGAGAAAGAGAAATTGTCAACAACATTAATTCAAATGGAGGAGAATAAGATTAAAATTGGCAATGCATCTTTGACAAAATGCAGAAAAGCTACAAGCTCATCCAACAAATACATAAATATGAGGACCAATCCTTTGTCATTCATATGTTGGCAGAGGCTAAGAACAAATTTGGCAAAATATAAATGCCAACATAATAGATATGTGGCCTTCAATTCAAATTAATTTTAGCAAGAGGAACTTGTGCACGTGCTTAAGACATCAATACAGAACACAAAGGAAAATTTGGAGCATAGACCAGAAGAGGCATAAAATATTATCAAGTTGTTGAATTCCAAGACTAAGGAGGAACTAGAAGACTTGAACATTCCAAACCGGATAGTGACAGTGATGGAGGTCAATAGGGTCTTTAAAAAAAAGAATTTGATGATATAGTTGGAGAACAAATGTAAAGACCTTGAGTTATAGGTCAGGAGGTTCAACAGAAAATTCACACTACTGCAGGAAAAGGGTTTACCTACTCTGAGCAATTCTAATGGAAAATTGATCCCATTAGCAAAACTACCAAGAGCAGTTGTGCAACATAGGTGGTGATGCTTCCAAGTTTGTAAAGGCTGACATAGTTATTAGTGGATAAGAATTCATATAGGGAATACAATTTGATTTAAACATTTAGCATGAAATCCATTACGTTTTTTCAATAATCCAACTTTTGACACTTACACTGAAGTGGATGAAAGGTTCAAAAATATGGTTAACTTTTCTATCCCAAGTGAAGAAAGGTGGGACCAGTTGCTAGAGTTGATAGAGTGAAGTGTAACTAAAGAACAAAATTTTCAACATCAAAGGAACAACATTTGTAGCGAAATAGCTATAGTCATCATCAGATTCCTACATAGCCTCAACAATGTAGAAAATTTCAACATATTTTCCATATTTTTCTTCTTCTATATATTAAATATATGTTCCTTTAATAGATATTATTTTGTAAATATATTTTATTTTGAAGTCCGATCTAAGATGTAATAGTGCTCTATAAATATTCAAAAATAGGACTTAGAAAAGGTTGGAATTTGTATGAAGAAAGCAGACATTTTGATGTAAGTTGTGCATGTATTGAATTGATCAATTTCAATAATACAAAGAATTTATTCCAAGATTCTTGTGTCAAGAAATTGGTGATGTTACTTCTCATGTGAAATTTTTATTTTCTCAAGTTTCCATATGTTTTTCTGTCTCTATTCTTTCAAGAAGATAAAAGGGCCAAATTTGTTTAAGTACACTTTTCTCTAGCTTGTAAGCAATATTAATGTTTTCAATCTAATGTTAAGTATAGAATTCATCTTAGCATTCTCTATATTTGATTGAATCTAAATCATATTTCACCCTTTTAACTCCACCAAATACTTTTAAAGATCCAAAAGCTTGCCTATCTTGCCCTGTTACAGTTTCTCTATCATTTTTCTATTTGATCAACCAAAGACCCATGACTCCATGCCCAATGGACTTTCCCTTCAGTTTTCAACCAAATATTTGAAAAACCAACCTCAGAACTCAATAACTAGCCTAATACCCTAAGACATAATTTAAAATAGATAGAGAGATCCCTCTCTGAAGCTGGAAGGGATAGATTTCAGCTTTGAAAGTGGTTTTGTGGTTACCTTTGGGTTTCTCTCCGTAGCCTAGGGAAATTATGGATTGATAACATGACCAAAAGAGTACATCATGTATAATTTGTAGTGTTGGGTACATAGTATGAATCCTTCAGGTTGTTCAATATAAACTTCTTCTTCTAGGTCCCCATTTAAAAAAGCAAATTTAACATCAATTTGATATACCTTAAAGTTATTAAAGATGGAAAATGCACGAAACATTCTTATGGCTTCAAGTTTAGCTACAAGCACAAATGTTTCTTCAAGGTCTATCCCTTCCTGTTGAGCATGGCTTTTGCATACAATTATTGCTTTGTTTCGAATTACTTCTCCATTTTCATTCATTTTATTCTGAAACACCCACTTTGTCCCAATTAAATTTTTATCATGAGGCCTTGATACAAGTTCCCATGTATGGTTCTTTTCTATTTGATCGAATTCTTCATGCATTTCATTAACCCAAAATTTACCTTTGCTTGCTTGATTCACATTTTGAGGTTCAATTGTGAATAGTAAGGCTAAGTGAATAGATGATCAAACAAAATTTCTTCTAGTTTGTATTTGTGCTTCCTTATCACCTATAATTTGATATTCAAGATGATTTTTAAAAACATACCTTAATGGAATCTTTTCTGACATACTTGTATTTTCATTTCCTTCCTCTAATTCTTCTCTTTGTTCTTCTCCTACAAATTCTTGGATTTTAGTAGGGAGAGGTTTGTCATCTGAATGTGATTTATTTTTTATATCTGTGGATGTTTTATCAATCACAACATCTACACTTTCAACAATCTTCTAGAGCCTTTTATTATAACATTTATGTCCTTTACTTCTAGAAGAGCATCCAAGAAGGATTCCTTCATCAGCTCTGGATTCAAATTTTCCAAGCTTATCATCATTTTTCTTTATGAAACATTTTCTTCCAAATTTTCTAAAGTGTTTGACAGTTATAGGCTTACCATACTAGAGTTCATATGGATTTTTATCATTATTTACTCAAACATGGGCTTTGTTAAGTATATCCAAGGTTGTATGTACTTCTTCTCTCCAGAAGGTGTGAGGTGTTCCTGACTCATCAAGCATGGAACGTGCTATTTGTTGAACTATTATGTTCATTATTTTTGCCACTCCATTTTTTTGTGGAGTTTTAGCTATGGAAAAATTCCTTTTGATACCATGTTGCTCATAAAAATTGAAAAATTCATATGATATAAATTCTCCTCCTCTATCAGATCTAAGACATTTGATTTTTAGTTCCAATTCATTTTCCACCATAGCCTTGAATACTTTAAAATATTCAAATGCCTCATCTTTATACTTTAGTAAACCAACCCAACACATTCTTGTAAAGTAATCAATCAATAGAATGAAGTGTTTTTCACCACGAGGAGACTTCTTTCTCATAGATCCACATAAATTAGTGTGAACAAGATCAAGGGGTTTATCTAAAGTTTATTCTTTAGCTTTAAGCTGAACTCTGGATTGCTTACCAAATTGACATGATTTGTAAATACTATTTACAGGTGGAGAAATGTTGGGAAAGTCACAAACTGATACCATCTTGATTTATTTATATAGTTGAGAAAAGATTAGGTGTCCCAATATTTTGTGCCAAAGCTAGCTTTCTTGCGATTTTCTCAAAAAACTGTGCTCTTTTCCTCCTTCTAGGATATAGACATTGTATGGAGTACTGGTTCCCTTGATCATGGTATTACCTATATCCAAATTTCTTGCCACACAATTATTTAATCTAAAAATAACTTCATGCACCTAATCAAACATTTTATTAACACATAAAAATTTATGTCTTATGCCATTAACAAATAATACATTCTTAGCCTTGACCTTTTCTTTTGAAAAAACAGATGCTTTTCCTTTAATAGTAGCAGATGAGTTATTACCAAAAGTCACATTCTTTTCTTTCTTAATTTCATTAAAAGAAACAAAATTATATTTATCATATGTCATATGCTTTGAACAACCACTATCAATGTACCATAGATTCACTTCATCTCTGCATACAATGATAGGCCGCAATTTTCAGAGGAAGTAATTTTCCTTTTCCATATCTTAGGAGGTTTTGTCTTCTGTTCATTTTGATAAGATGAATTCATCTTGCTTCTGCATTTAGTTTCTTCATGAACAAAGTTATTGCAAATAGAACATTCAACTTCATCCTTAAGAGGGGACAAATCATTATAAGAAGACGTATTTGCCATGTTTGCATTATGTATTTTCTTGCTTCTCTAGTCATAATCGTTTTATAAGAAACAAAATGAACTTCTTTGTGACCAAAGTTTTGACAAGTGAAGCATTGACCGTTGAAGTAAGAATTCCTAGGAGTATAATAAATTTTTGAGTAGCTTCCCCTTTATTCATGGAAAGGTTGTTTTTCCTAAGAAAAGTTTGATCCTTCATTCTTTTGTTGAGTCCTATAATTTTGATGATTACTTCCTTTTACTGCGTTGACATAGATTTTTGTACCTGTTTTAGAATATTTTGTAGGTTCTGATGTTTCACTATTTTGATTTGGATTGTATCTAAGACCTGTCTTGATTAGTGGAGAACGTTGCACTTGAATGATTTCCTTTAAAGTTTCAAATCCTTTAGCAAATCTAATATTTAAAGCCTTTTTTTTCTCAAGTTCCTTTCTTAGACCCACGATTTCAAATTCTAATTTTTCACAATTCCTTTCCCTTTCTTGGACTTGTTTCTTCAAATATTATTCTACTAATTTAGCTTCTTCTAGACAAATCTTTCGTTGAATTATTTCTTCAACAAGGGTATTTTCTTTATACATATTGATTTCTTTTTCTTGATTCTTGTTTATGACCTGGAGTCTATAAATTTATTCTAGAGCATCCATAAAGACATCATTAGATTCATCTACACATTTTTCTCCAAATTCCATGAGTAATTAACAATCTTGGTCTTATTCATCATCCTCATTATTGGAAGAATATTCACTATCTTCATGAGTATAAAAACCTTTCTTGCTAGCAAAACTTCTTTTAACATTCTTCTTTGGAACATTCTTTCCTTTTTCATCATTTTATTTATAAGGACACTTAGCAGCATAGTGACCTACTCTTCCACAGGAAAAACATTTAAAAGGAATCTTATCTTTGAACCTTCCAGTTCCTACTTGGAGCTTCTTCACAAAATTTGTTTCTTCTTCGTCTGAAATGTAACATGTTTCCTTAGGCTCTTCTTTTTCTTTCCCTTTGTTTGTGGCTTTGAATGTTGCTTCTCTAATACCTTATGTATCCCTTTTTCTCATCTCATAAGTTTTAAATATCCCATGGAGTTGTTCAATAGTGAGATTCTTCAAATCCTACATTTCTTCAATGGTGGAGACTTTGGACTCAAACTTTGGGGTTCATTAGGGGAATTTTGAGGTCTAAAATGGGCCTCCTAAAAAAACGTACAACCAAAATAAAATTTATAAGAACCAATAGGATTCAAGATGATGATGTCAACCATGGGGCATGATTCACCATTTTTGGAATAAAAGATTAAAATGATTAAAAAATAATAAAATAATAAAACTTCTTTTTCAACTCTTATTTTCAACTTATCTCCCTAAGGTTTTACCCAAATTTTGAGTGGGATTACTCATTGGATGAAAAATTCAATTCCTCATCCAAGGAGTACCCATGTTGCATAATTTCGATGGACCCTACTACACGAAAAATGAGAAATACATGAAAACGTGATTGTAATCAAATTTTTTCATGTATTTCCAATTTTTTGTGTAGAAGGTTCCATCAAAAGTATGCAACATGGGTGCTCCTTGGATGAGGAATCATATTCTACATCCAATGACTGTTTCCGCTCAAAATTCGAGTAAACCCATAGGGAGATAAGTTGAAAATACGAGTTGAAAAAAAAGTTTTTTATTTTTTCCCTCTAAAATTTGATGATGTAATCAAATCTTATTTTATTATTTCCACTATTATTTTACAATTTCCTTAGGAGGCCCATTTTAGACTTCAAAAGTCCCCTAATGAGTGATCTTAAAATCTTTTCAACAATAGTAGTATTCTATATTTCATCACCAAGATTTTTCAGTGAGTTGACAATCTCATCTACTCTAAGGAAAAAAACTTTCAATTCTTTCATCATGCATGCATTCTAAGAGTCTCATACTGAATTCTATATGCTTGACTCTTAGCACTTTTTACCTTAGTGTCACCCTCATAGATTTGGACAAGATTATCCCATATTTCCTTTGTGATATTCAGCTGCATGACTTTCACAAACTCATATTTAGTCAAACTTCCCAAGATAGCATTTGCATCCTTTGCATTGATCTCATATTGTTTCTTCCCTACATCATCTGTGGGAATGGAGGTTGGGTATTGATATCCATCCTCAACAATTTCCCATACATCAACTCCTAGCTCTGGCAAATATGCTGTCATTCTAAATTTTCAAAATATAAAGTTAGTTCCATTAAAAAAGGTGGCTTAATAAAAGATACTCCCTCTTGACTGCTCATATTGATGTATTTGTATTTAAGTGATCGAGCTTCTTCTGAGGGACCTGCTTTGATACCAATTTTTAGGAAAAATTCTCGGGGGTGGTGAACCAATATTTTTAATTCACTTTAAACTTTCAATTCCATATTTAGAACTTTATCTTGTTGGGCGTAATAAACAACCTAACATTTAATTATCAATTACGGAGTTTGTAAACTTAGAGGTGCAACACTGGATATGCCAGAGAAGGACTTTAGCAACCTGCACTAATTAATACAATGACACCACACCATTCTAGAAATTGGATTCACTCAAGAAAAATACTTGTCACAAACTTTGATAGAAAATCTAAATCATGCCTTGAAAATAATGCTAGAAAATGAAGTATGTTCCTGTAATCAATATTCCAATGCTTTAAAAAGAACAGAAGGGATGATCTTCTATTATAGTTATAAATCTGTGTCCTTTACTAAACATATCTCATTCATGTACTAGAGCAACCATGTGCATGTACCAAAATGAGTCCCGTTCCTGCAATAGAACTTAATGAAAGGAACTTGAATCAAAATAAACCATTCTGGAAAATAAAGAAAATAAAGAAAATCTTTTGTGACTAAGTATCAGTGCAATTATGAGACAGAAAAAATAATCAAACTTTTAGGTACATTTGTCTCTAGTACAAATTTTCCTTCCTGGACTGAATATGTGTTCCTACACTGCAACAATGTTCTTATGCTAGAACAAAGTTCCTGCACTGGAACAATATTCTTGTACTAAAATGATGTTCTTATACTGGAAGTATGTTCTGTTCCTGCACTGATTATTTTGGCTTTCATACAAGAATTATGGGTTCATGTATCCAAGTACTCTGTTCCTGTACCAGGGTATCAATTCCTGTACCAAAACATAGATTCTTGTACTAAGAAGTTTGTATTATTGTACTGAGCTTCCAAACTACTTGCATGAAATGTAAAGTGTGCTAACTAGAAATGGACTTGCGAAGAAAACCAGAGCAAAGAAGTAAATGCATCTAATTGAAAGATTCCTTGTCTAATCATTCATTCGAAAGTGAAAAGTACTTTGAAAGCCAAAGGAAATCATTACTACAACAGAAAATTCTTCATGTGAAATTAATAATTTACTCTAATACGAAGCATCCCTTCTTTCTTAGATGACTGTCATGAAATTAACCAGATTTGCACTTTTATTGAAAAGAGGTTTCAGTCTAAAGGTCCCTTCACCAAATTCCAGCCTTCAAATGAACTATTGCCACAAGAGACTAAGCATAAACACATATCCTTAATATATAACCAACATTTCATTAACGCTTATGAAGATGCAAGTAAATCAACCCTAAGTTAAAGGAAACACACTTGCATAAAATGCATTTTCATACTAAGGAATGAAACACATTTGCATAAGAAGAATAAATCCACTTGCAGAAATAAATGTGTTGGCAGAAGCAACCCTCACTTGTAGAAATAAAGCACACTGGTGCAAGAAAAATGAAACATGATTTTTGCATAAAAGAGACAATTCATTAAAGAAAATAAATGTTATTCAAACTTCGGTAAATGAACACACCCCGGATCTGAGTCACACAATTTATGAAGAAAGTGAAGATATGTTAGCTACATAAAAGAAATGAAATACTTCTTGCTCAAACCTTGTACACAAAAAATACATCTAACACACCTTTCAAAAGAGGGAGAATGAGCAGGGTTGGTTGGGCCCTAGCCAAGCAGTGCATTTCCCTTTACAAAATCTAGGAAATCAAATACACAAACAACTCATTCACATAATATTTAAACTCATAAATTGATAAACCGACATAGATCCTTAGATTAGCTTGAATGTTTGCTGCAATTATACATCAAAGCTTCGAATCTAGCCTCCAACTAATCATAGGGAAGGGGGAAGAGCCCCCTAAACTAGATCCAACAGCATGGAAGTGCAATAACTGGTTTTCTCCCCCCTCCTCTACAGAGCCATGATTTGGCTTTTATATAATTTACAATTACATGATAGGCCTTGAACATGCCAAACCTTTGCAAAGAAGGTGAGGGATTGAATCCCAACTACTTCCAATCAATAAGAGACCAATACAACCACTGTCCCATTGAGAAAATGCAGATCTGATATGAATTTTCCATTTCTGGGCATATTCTGCAATTCTAGGAAAATTGGCATCTTTAACAAAATTCCTCCAAAGAACACTTCGTATCTTCTTATCCATTACGAATATGGGAAAGTTATTTGGAGGAAACCTAGTTTGTTATGTTGAAAACAATAACCTTTCTCATAATTTTCTTCTTCATCTCCATTGCCTTGTAAATCATGCCAGAAGTTAACTGTTTGGATACTTGTGAAATCTGAGATCCTAAAATTCTGGAAGAACAATATTTTTTATAAAACTACCTCAAAGAGACATAAGTATCTTTTATACCAATACGAATCTTGGGAAATGGTTTTCTTTTCTAGATAATTTTTTATACGAGCAAAAAACCCATTTGCTCGGATTTTCGAGATTCACCTCCAGCTGCCTGAAAATCGAGGTCAAACTTGGCAATTTGGAAACTGTGTAGATTTTGAGTAGAATTGTTGATTTTCTTCTAGATACCCACACGTGTGACCTGGGTGTAATCCAAATTATGGGAAGGTGTTAGAACATCATTGTTAACTAAAACCTTCCTCGCTTTTCCCTGGAAGTGTGCCGAGATGTTGAAGTTCCAAATTGGTGGCTCTCTAGTGCAGGAACGCTACTCTTTAGTGCAAGAACAAGTTAATGAAAGATATGTGCACCTATGACTATCCAAAATGATACAAGATAATTCTAGACATGTGTTTAGACTACCAACTATCATTTTCCTCCGTGGAAATCTTGAATGATGAAGTACCCAACATATACCTCCATTTTGGTGCAGGATCTCTATGGAGTTCAGGACCTACATTAACAACATTAATGAACATCAAACCTAAGAAATGCATATAGAGAACGTGTAAAATGCAAACCAAATGTAAATCTTCACTATTGCATCAAAATAATATATAAGTGCAACATAAAGGGTCATAAACTAGTAAAACAAGGGAATTAAGTGAGGCATCAAATGGGAAAAAAAGATGCATTAGATACAAAAATTTCAGGGCCTAATAGTGCTATTGCTCTTCATGCAACCCGCAATATGTACGTGACTCTAGTGAATGAAAAATGTGTATATTTAGATAACTTAATTTGACATAAATTCTGTTAGTGAGTTAATTTAACCATTGCATTATTAATTCATTAATATTTCAGTATGCAGTAGAGGACATATAAATCATTGCACATAAGAAACACACATAGAACACTAGGATTTTAGGTGGAAACCCAATGTGGGAGAAAACCATTGTTGTTGTTGTCTATGTCTTCTTTCTTATTAGATAAATAAAACATTCCTTACATTTTGTACTGGTTCAGACTCTTACTAGCACGCAGGCACCCACCTGCAAGAGAATACAACCTCCTCTCGTTCTCTAGCACCCATTGGAAAGAAGATACAACCCCCAAATCTCATTTACCGGCTCCTACCAAAAGGGAGCTCCTACCCCCTCTCTAAAGGTTGCAACCTTCAACACCTTGTGGACCACATTTCAGAATGTTTCACTCTAGGTTCACCTATCAAGCAATCAACAAACAACATGTAGGACACCTTTCATCATATTTTCATACTAGACACATGTCAATAATAATGCCAATCCAATATATCAATATCAAAACTAAATCATTTAATTTTGGTTGAATACCAACTAAATCACTGAAGCATCATCCCACTAAATACTAAAGCAAACTAATCATTGAATTAAATCTTCACTAACCACTACAGCCATATCAATCCACAACTAATCGACAAAAATTATAAACCATCTAGATCAAGACATCATTGGCAAGCAGTAGCAAATATATCAGAACTCATCAACAATTATCATCAAGCAACTCTGTAAACTAGACCTAACTAGAATATGTACACAATTGTTATAAACCAGACGTATGTATATATTAAGTTCTTATCATGTGCAACACCCATGTATAGTTCTCAACATACTGAAAAATATATATCATAATATATATGTGACTCAATAGAAACAGATCTGTATATGTACACGACTATCCAAAAACAAACTTATGTATAGATCTAAAACCTTCTGCTATAAACACAAATCACATTCTGCAACCTTTATTATCAAAACTATAGACTTTTGAAAATTCATTTAGATCACAACATTACTATAATCACAAATCCATCATTATTAGGTACTTAGACATTTGCAACAAGTAAATCAATCAAGCATATGTATCAAAATATCTTCAGACCTTTCAAATCTAAGTCTTCTCCTTGCTCCTTTGTGCATTCCTATTTCAGATTAGATCACACATGAATAACTATTGAATTGCACACAAAACACATTGATCTCTATCTCCTTATATAGCTTTTATCATAGCCAATAACTTAGGTAATCCTTTAGTAATGTCATTATTATTTGTTGACATGATAAAATAGATGTTGTTGCCACAATTACTATGGGAAAATACTATGGTAATGATCCCTGGTATCCAGGTATCCAAATTTCCATGGTTTGGATTATGTACATGACTTTTACTCACAGAACATGTGTATGTACGTGACCCTTCTTCACAAGAACCATGTATACTTTCTCAAACTTCACTTTTGTCATTCATCTGTAATAGAACTGCCATTTCTTTGTCCATATAATTTGTAACATATGTACATGTTATCTTCTTTCATTCCACAATCATATTATCACATAGTTGACATCAAGAACATATTTATCAAGTAGGTTTCCATCAAGACAACACATTATCTATCATGTCAACATCTTCTTCATCAAGCAATTATCAAACTTGAGGATTATTGAGCCCCAAACTTGCATCTTTCCTACACCCTTTTTCTAGCTTCTTTCCATTCATCTGAACCTCCTAAACCGTCAATATCATTGCATATTAGTTATAAAATAGCATTTAAAGTGGTTTCTTGACTATGTCTTTGTGTTGCTGTTTGAACTAGATTTTGCTTATGAGCTGCGGAATCTTGTCACTTTCCGCAACCAGCTCAACTTTTCGCAGCAATTTTGTTAAATTCTATATTGCAGGTGTCTTTAGGTAAAACGAGCCACATGGGCAAGTTGAAAATGACATGGACATGGACCGAGTCCTATTGGCTCAGTTGAATTCATCAAAAGAGGCCATAGTCAAAGGTAGTCAAGCGGTGGTCAACCTAAGAGTCCTATGGTGACAAAACGTTGTTTTTCACCATGTGAAGACTTCCCTGGTCGTTCCTCAATCTTAGGAGACATATCAACACCTGTGGACTGGTCCATAAGCCGAATCCAATAGCCACCCTCCAAAGATTTAATCTTCACGGCAGCCATAATGCTATATTCCTCGACGTGGTTGTTCATGTGTCTCTTATCAGTGCAGATTGTAGGAAAGTAGTTATGTCATCCTCTGTTATAAATAATGCGTTCTCATACGCATATTAGTTAGCTTTTGTAATGTAATTTTGACTGTTAACGAGCCCACTATGCTGTGACTTTATTTCTGTGTTATGACTGCATTTTGAATACATGAGAAAACTTTGTTTATAAGCTCAATTCGTGGTTGATAACTGTTTCCCGAGAACTGTGCAGAGGGCCCTTGCACATGCCGAGGTTTTGTTTATTGATGTATAGTTTCATGCTTTATTTCCTTATGTTCATTATGCCATAGTTATTCATGTGTATATATTTCATCTCTTATGGTATTAACGTTTTGCTTCTGTCCATAATTTTTCATGCTTTATATTGTTGTTAACTAATCAGTGTCTTTGTTCCATATTACAGTAGGCATCCCAGGCATTTGCATATAGTTTTATAATGACTAATGACATGGAATCAGTCTTGTCCTTCTGCTGATTTATTTTTCTTAATTTTTAATTCCAGCACTGTCTTATTTATTTCAGTTTTGTACATTTGATTTATTAGTTAGATTAGATATTAAATTACTCATGTCATTATCAGTTACCTCTGTAAGCCATAGTGAGGCTAATGGTGAGGGATTGAAGGATGAGTGTGTAGTTTGATATTAGTTTATTTTTCTGCAAGTTAGATATTAAATTTCTGATGTCATTATTAGTTACCTTTGAAAGCCATAGCGAGACTAATGGTGAGGGATTGAAGTATGAGTGTGTAATTTGATATTAGTTTATTTTCCTGCAAATTATATATCAGATTGCTCAAGGTGTTTATGATTACCTCCGAAATCCATAGCGAGACTAATGGTGAGGGGTCAGAATATGAGTTGATGTAATTTGATTTTAGATTTACTTTGCTTGCAATTCTTGGATTTCTTTGAGCACAGTTTCTTCTGTATTTAGATAGCAGCAAGGATAATGGGTTTTATGATCAATAGTTTATAGTTTGTTTGACTAGTATAGTGGCACATTTTCATTTTCTTTTAGGAATTAATTTTTTCATTGCGTGTTTTAAACCCATTTTGAAGTTTGAAGTTTGGGAAATCATTATAAAGGACATCATTGCCTTAAACATTTATATCCATACTTATCTTTTAGAATTTCCCTCTCACATTAGGAAGCCAACCAAGATAAAAACCCCCAAAGCAAATAAAAAAACCAAAAACAACAAAAAGTAAGAGATAGGTTATCTTGCACATATAGTGCACCACACTTTGTCAGCTTACGAATCCCGAATTGACAATTAAATGCAGCAATTTAGGACACACTAAATTGACCAAACAAAGATCACAAGAACACAAAGAACATAAGATATAGGCACTAAGCCAAGGAAAAACCCCTTCAAGGGGAAAACCCAAAAGGAATACTTATATTCTTATAGAATCAAATCAAAGTGAGACCTCCAAGACCCAAAGATCAAAGTTAATATTCCTTCTAAGCATCAAGTCAACCCTCCAACAATTCCTTCCTTAAACAAACTCAGGTCAACAAAAGTCAAACTTCAAAATTTCTAGTCAAATTAGATTTTTGGCTTTTTATTTCAAATCTACAACTCAAACCTGTAATTCTCAACCTCCTACAGTTATCCAAAAACCATACTTTTTCACATGTGAGAGAATCCAAGCATAAAAATCATATTTTCCTTCTTACCTTTGAATTTCTCTTGTCTTCTTTAACCTCCACTCTTCTTCCTTCATTTTTTTGTTTTATATTGAGCTTGTGAAGTCTCCCCAAGCTATTCAAAGTCCCTTCCTATATATCTGCTTCTTAAGAGGTCAAACAAGCCTCTCTTGGGAAAATTTATCCTTGGCAGGGCTGACATGGTGTTGGAGGACAAAATGACTTTGTAGACTCAAAAATAATAATTTTATTTTGTTACAAAGAGTCTAAATGGGACTATAATACATGAAAAATACTCTTCTTTGACTCAACAACCCCTAGAATCATGGAGAACATGCTTTGATCTAGAATTGAGCTTGAAACCCATGCTTCAACAAATAAAAATTATTTTTCTTTATACAAAGTCATGATTACAAATGCAATTATGAATACTAAATTTGGTTACATTCTCCAACATGCAAGAGGTTGCTATCAATTCCAAAGGGGGATATTATTGGAATTATGGCAAGTTGGCATGTTGGTATTGACATCAACCTAGTGATGGATCATGGTGCTTGATTGTTTTATATTATTCTAGTATTAAGAGGCATTGATATGTTGCTTACAAGTTCTTAAAGTGTAAAGAAGAATGTGGTTGTATATCTGGATGAGGAGAAATAGAATTTTCCCTAAAATAGAGTATAGATGTTGTTAATGGTTAGCAAAATAGTGTTTACAGTTATCGCTACATATATTACAAGTTTAGAACTTGCATTTGTTTCCTAGATTAATAAGGAAGAACTTGATTTTGGGTCTATATGTGAAGAAAAGGAATCCCACAAGCATTACCAATGACTTTGCCCAGAGTAAAGTATGGAATCGAAGTTTCTTGATTGATATTCAATGTGCGGTTTGATTTGGTCTCAAAATGAAAGCATTATGGTTGATTTGGCATGTTCGATTAGGTCTGTATTGAATTGATCTAGTCATGGTTTGATGGTTTGAATTGGTCTCTTAATAGTATGAACACATTTAATAATTTATAGTGGTGTTAGTGTTATTATCAAGTCGATCTATTCAATTTGATTAACGCAAAGTGTAAGGCATTGATTGGTTGATTCAAAGTGTGATTATGGAATTCTTTCATCACCTTTCATTTGGTTGTATTTAACATCTCATTGACCTATTCTTCGAGTGTAGTGGATCAAGTGTATATAGTCAATGCACATTGTTGAGGTTGATAGTCAGTATCTTAGCATAAGGATGCTCATTAAGAAGAGTAAAAAGTGTTAAATCATTGTGTTGTGCATGATCGATATGTTATGATCATTGTGGTTGGCTGAGTAATGGTTCGATTTGGGTGAATCACCAAACATAATGTTTTAGATTTAATTGCTAATATAAGGTATGCACACAATCTTAAGGAAAAGGGTGATTGTGTGTGCAAGTAATTATTTGAAGAGTGAATGGAAGCTATAGAAAAGCGGAATAAGAACGTAATGTCTTCATTTTCATAGAGATTTGATGTTGATTTGAGTAAAAACTATATGGGAGTATTCGGATGGTGTGTATGCTCTAGAGTAAGAGAGTAGTGTGATTGTGAGTGTGCTCTAGAATAAGAGAATAGTGTGATTCATATTTGATCATTGGTTACTCGTTCCAAGAATAAGTGCATTGGCCATCATCAACACAACATTGATTTCATTTTTGGATTGATCATGTGAGAGTATCACGAAGATAATTTTCAAGTCACTATGAATCAGTGTGATTGGATAAAACTTGGGATACTTGTGCATTGAAATGGAGTAGAACTTAATAGCAGAATGCATTTAGCAAAGTCTTCACATTCACAGTGTGCACAGACCTAAGGTAAGTGTTGATTTTAGATTGATGTGTCATTATATATTCATGTTTCTAACAGTTTTTTATTCCAGTTAAAGTACAACATGTTGAAATATGGCAACAAGAATATTCCAATTTAAATTGTCCTAAATTAAATTGTGAATTAAAATCGAATTTAGTCTTAACAGTTACTTGGAAATAATTAATTAATTAATTTTAAATTAATTAGTTGGAGAAATTCAAGTTAGAAGTCTTTCTGAAGTCATTCAAGAGTTATCCCTTAAATTAAGGAGATAATATTGAGTTATATCTGAGTTGTAATTAGTTAACTCAATTTACTGAGTTAAGTCTAGTTAAATTAGTTCCAAACTCTTTGAGGAACTAATAGTGAGTTAACAGTTAGTTGATGCATTAATGCACTCAACTAGTGCTATTCCAGTTAACTGAAGATTCCCTCATCAAAAACTCATGCATGTCTATTTTGAGAAAGATCTAGTTGAGAGAAATGTTCAAGGATAGTGTACTATTAGTTGTATGTGTTTTCTCAGGGAGAAAACTCATGCGTGCAGTCAAGGATTCATCCTTGAGGATTGCATAGTTTTGAAGGTTTGGTTTTCCACTTGGTAATAGGCTAATCATCCACAAGGAACAACAGAAGGAAATAGGAGCTTGGAGGGCAGAGAGAAAGGCTGGAGAGAAGCCAAGATTTCCTGTGAGCATCTGTGAGTATTGTATTGAGAGCTGGCTAGCTGTGAGAGTTAAGGCTTTGTATAATTCCTATGTATTTCCACCATGTATGATAATACAATAGATGGGGTATTTATCTGAGACTTTCCCCAAAGTATTCTCATGTGTATTGTGCCATTGATTCTTCTTCTTATGGTTATATTGTTTAGCTAGATCTTTAAGCTTCAACAAATTGATAGTAGAAGAAGGTTATAGTATTCTTCTTTGATTTATATTGCATTATCGGGTTAACCTATCACAAATTTTTTAAACAAATTAGAGTGAACATAGAAGACATTATGAAAACAAAATTAATAACTCATGAAGGTCATTATGAATTTTTAGTCATGCCTTTTGGTCTTACTACCACAGCTTCCACATTTCAAGATTTGATGAATTCCATTTTCAACCCTTCCTTAGAAAATTTGTGTTATTTTTTTGATGATTTACTAATCTACAACGAGTCTTGGAAGGATCATGTTCAACATGTTGATAGGGTACTCAAACTATTAGAGGAGAAACAATTGTATGCAAAACCCTCCAAATGTTTATTTAGGGTACAAGAAGTGGAATATTTGGGTCATATTGTATCTCATGAGGGTGTTAAGGTAGACCTAAAAAATTAAATCCATAAATAAATGGAAAATCCCCACAACCTTAAGGAATATTTGAGGATTTCTCGGGTTGACAAGGTATTATCACAAGTTTGTTAAGACTTATGGGAACATAGCAACACCACTAACAACATTATTAAAGAAAGATGATTTTTTTTGGACTCCAGAAGAAACTAAGGCCTTTGAACATCTTAAAAAAAAATGTGCCGAGCTTTGGTCTTAGCTACACCAGATTTCTTAAAAAACTTTATTCTAGAATGTGATGCCTCAGGAAATGGCATTGGTACTATTTTAATGCAAGAAGGAAGAGCCTTTTCTTTTGAAAGTTGTGCAATAAAGGGAAAGTATTTACACAATCCTATTTATGAGAAGTAAATTTTGGAAATACTACATGCTCTGAAGAAATGGCACCCTTACCTAATGGGAAGGAACTTCAAGGTCAAAAAATATAATGATAGTATTAAATAATTCTTGGAACAATGATTTTATTTAGAAGAGCAACAAAAATGGGTCACAAAGATGTTGGGTTATGACTTTGAAATCATTTATAGAAAAGGGAAGAAAATTGTTGTTGCAAATGCACTCTTAAGAAGGGTTTAGGATGTGGAAGAATTGCTCTATTCCATTTATATTATCCAACCTAATTGGATAACTAAAGAAATCGATGAATGGAAGAATGATGAAGAGGTATGGGCACTCATTGAAAAGGTGCAATGATATCCTAATGCATCTGATACATTTATCTAGAAAAATGATTCACTATGGTACAAAGAT